>QFDD01004955.1:0-14577 GCA_006871305.1 Vachellia collinsii | reverse complement strand
CTATCACCGTTCATTCAACTTACATAGATTTTTTTATGCATCAAGATTCAAGAATACATATACAGCAATAAGTCTTATTTTACTAGGTTGGATATATTATATAAATTGCATGCTATCATTGCATCATATCAACAACCAAATATTTAGATTGATTGTTAATTAAAACTGTCCGGTCCAATAAATTTATTGAATGTTTTATTTAATATTCCTCCTCTTCTCTGCAAAGAACTCTTTGCTGTCCCATCTAGCATTCTCATCCCAACTCCAATAGCGCTTTCAAAATAAGCTTGCAATAATTATAATAAATTAATAATGATGAACGAGATGGTCAACTTAAATAGCATACGAAATTGGAAACTCTGGGTCATTTTAAATAAATTAAAATCAAATTACATACAATGTTGGAAAAATTAACCATTTGGTCCAAAGCTATTGAGCCTGAGTCACTTTGAATTAAAATTTAGAGAACAAATCATTAATTTTCCTTATATTTTTTTGAGCAAAAATTATCCCTAGAATTTAATTTATAAGAGACCTTTTATTGAATAATGACATATCCCTCAATGTTATTTTACACTAGTTTACAAAATAATTCGTTAAATAGTGAATGTAAATTATTCATATTTGGACAAAAAAAAAGATTTTCGATTCCCTGGGAATTCCCTTGATATATTCACCTTTGTAATTTAACATCGTGGCCATATCCCTCGCAGCGTGGGCCGCGCCGTTTATTACCAACCGGTGCACATCTGGGATGCCGCCACCGCTAACCTCGCAGACTTCACCTCTGTCTTCTACTTCTCCATGAACCGGAGCGGTTCCTTCACGGAGATGGATTCGCATTTTTCATGGCTCCACTGACCACTCGATTCCGCGGCCATCCCCAACGACACCACCGGTGGGCTCCTCGGGCTTTATAACCAAGAAACTGCCATGGAAGACGATGATGATAATAATAATTCCTCCTCCTCCTCCTCCAAACATGAATTTGTGGCTGTGGAGTTTGATAGGTTAACAAACGAATGGGATCCGAACCTGTTTTCTTAGTTCCCTCAAGTAAGAATCAACGCGAACTCTGCGAGCTTGGCGACGACAATGGGGTGGCCAAGTAATCGCTTTGAGCCAGACGGAGCGATAGTGAAGGCTCGCGTGAGATATGATTCTGAAGAGAAAGAATTAATGGTGATGGTGAGCTATCCTGGTAGTAATATTGTTGATGCTGATTGTCTCACGCATAGAATTGACTGGAGTGTTTTGCCCGAATGGGTCGTAATTGGTTTCCCGGGCTCAACTGGTGATTTGGTTGAAGCCAATCACATTCTTTTCTGGTCATTTAAATTATCCTTGCCGAACAACACCACTTTGAAGCAGGGGTAGGAGTGCCATTTTAAGAGTTGTTCAGTTCTATGTACTGTTATTCTGTATGAAAGAAAAAAAAAAAGATGATGAAATGAAATATAATGAGCATCCTGAAACAAAAGTTATTGTGAACCTCAAATTCGAGATCCAATTAAAAGCAGTGTATTACAAAGGTGAATATATCAATAATTACAAAGCCGTCTCAACCTATTTCTAGTGAAGCTTGATCAAATTCAAATATTCTTAAAATTGAAGATAGTGAATGATTGATGAAGAAAGAAACTTATGTTATATGATTTATAGACTTAAATTTAAGACTTTTAAAGTATTTATTATTATCAATGTAATTATTTAGATAAGTAGATATGATTTTCTATGTTTTTGAGTAAGAAAATTGTATTATACTAATATTATTGTATTTTTCAAAATAAAAAAAAAGTGAATAGTACCTCAGGCCTGTGGCCCATCCTCTTAGGGCCGGGCCTGAGAAACTAAGGGAATTTTGGGACTAGAGCCTAAACGGGCCTGCCCGTTTAGGCTCTAGGCCCTGTAAGGTCGACCTTAATTCTCTGCTCTAGACCTAGGGTATATATATTCATACATTCCATATTTTATTACTAATAATTATCCTTACCTAATTAAGTTGATAAATTTCTCTGTCTTATTTTAAAATATGAAACTAATAGCCAAGTTATTGAGGGGCATAATTGGAACAAAAAAGTATTATTATATCTAATGATGATCGGATATAGTGGAATTGGTTAATTCTTCGTAATGTGAAAACCCAGTAATTCTCATTCAAAAAAACTATCCGTATTTACTATCAAATAATATATTGAACATGATAGTCTTTGATAAAAATATACATATGCTTATTAGGGGAAAAAAAAGAATAGTTGTTATCATCTGAAACATCTCAATCAACGAAAGCCAGGGGACAGAGCAATGTAAGCTCCGGACAAGGGACTGCTTCAGAATAATAAGCATTTAACGAAGGGTATATTTACAAAATGACACCCCAAAAAAAACCATAAACTTAAACCCCACCCATTTAATCTTATGTAATCTTCATGACTGACCAATAACTCTATCTATATATATATACACACATCTTTGCCTCACCATTCTTCCACACCTCTCAATCACACACAACAATGGAAATAACCCCCAGCTTCATCTCTGCTCTCCCAGTCCTCATCTCCCTCCTCTCTCTCTCTCTCTCTCTGTCACAACGTTAACTCACTTTCCTTCAAATTCCGCTCTTTTGACTCTTTTGACAAAGCTATAACCTTCCAAGGCGATGCCTTTGAATCTCAAGGCCGCCTCCAACTGACCAAGACCATCAATATTGGCGGCGTCCCACAACCAAACAGCGCCGGTCCGCCTCTGGGACGAGAAAACCGGCAAGGTCGCCGCCTTCACCACTTCCTTCTCCTTCATCGTGTCACCTTCTCCTTCTTCTTATTCCAGTCTATTGGGAGATGGAATCTCTTTCTTCATTGCCCCCTTCAACTCTCACATGCCTTCAAATGCAAGCGGCGGATTCCTCAGACTCTTCAGTGCTCCCACTGCTTTGAATTCCGACGCCAATCGAATTGTTGCTGTCGAGTTCTACACTTTCAATAATCCTTGGGACCCAACGAGATTTGCTCATATAGGAATCGATGTGAACTCCATTGCCTCAGTGAAAACTCGTATTGGAATTTTGAGAAAAGGTTAACAGGAAGTGCCACTATAAGCTATATATATGAGCCATCGGAGAAAAGATTAAGAGTTCTTGTGAGGTACCCTGAAAGCAAAGCGAAACGTAGCAGCAGAATTTCAGCTTACGTTGATCTCAGGACTGTTTTGCCTGAACGGGTTGGGTTCTCCGGCGCCACCGGCGAGGTGGTTGAGCTTCACAGTATTCTTTCTTGGGATTTCATTAGTTCAGACCTTTATTGATTCATGCGTATTGCCATTAATTGGCTCCTAACTTGAGGAGCTAATAGCTAGAGAGTTACAGTAGGATGCTCAAAATAAAATAAATTAATACGTGTTTAAGTGTCTGGGGATTTGTAATTAGTATAACGTGGATTATGCAGTCTTAATACGTATTAGTTTGTGATTTCTTGTAATTCCAGGTCTGATGTCTTTGTGCATTCTTTAATTATTATTATTATTATTGACAATAATTCGTCATAGCCAGTTGAGACCTGTTTCTCCTTACTTTTATGAAGAAAAAGGGAATTATTTTGTTTCATATAGTTTTAGTCATCCTTCCCAACAAAAGATCAATTTGAGTGGCAAGTGAAATAAGGTAGCTCCAATTGGATTTAATTAGACATTGGATGCCGTTTATTGATAACAATGTTCAATGAAAATCATTTTTCTTCAACAGACGACACCAATTATATATTGTTTGATCCGTTATTAGTCAAGATTTCAAATCATTTTCATCATGAAGTGATTAATTAGGCCATATATCATAATTCTAATGAATTTTGTAAATAAAAAATAATTTAGATTAATATATATATACATATAGAATGTAATTTATCCTGACATTTAACATTTTTCCAATAGATAAAAAATATTACTCTGTTGGTTCCTGATTATAAATCTCAAATTTTTGAAAGCATTCCAAGAAAGCACTGAATTTAAATCGATCATGCGTGTAAAATTTGTTTTTTGTTTTCAGTTTTGCCTTCAATAAAATAGATTTCAACGATGAAGACTTCTTTTTTATGGTAAGTTAGCAAGCGTATCTTCAAATTAAACCACTTTAAGTTGAGGAGTTTATTTTTATTAAGAAAATAGGTAATTTTTATATCTCTTAAGAAATACTCCCTCTTACCCTATTCATAAGATATTTAGAAAAAAGATTTTAGAGTTCTTTTTATCATATGCCACATTAATTATTTATTATAATTCTCTCCTTCTGCTTCGATTTAATGTTGATATAGGAAAGTAAAAGAGCATTTTTCAAATATTTATTTAACACATGTGAAGTAGGAAACTTATTAGACAGAGTTAATGTATTTTAAGATATTTCTTGATCCAGAAACAAAAATGTTAAAAGTAACCGTATTATATGAGATTGAGGGAGCATTTTTTTTTTTAAAAAAATAAGTATACCTCAAACTTTTTAATTAAACTTATAATTAGGGATGAACAAAATTAAAAGTTGAGTTTATAGTTAGCAACAAAGGGAGTAAATAAAGAGTAAAAAATTTGGGCATAGTTTGATAAAAATATTAAAATATGTAGAATAAAGGCTGGAAAAAACACAAACAAATTGAGCCTTGAAACTGGAACTAGATTATTAAGGAGAATCGGTGTCTCCAAAAATTATAAGGGTGCCATGTTACTATGCTTAGACCTCTTGCTAGAGACTAACTTTTAGCTTTTAACTTCGTGTGTTTGTTTGATTATTGTATCGTCCAAAGCAACTTGGAGATAAGAACCATTTATAATGAACTCTGCCGCACATTGACTACACAGAACATTTCTTCATGCAAAGTCAGAGCTTCATTGTTTTGATCGACCACCCTTCCCAAGTTCAAATCCACCTGTACTGTACCATTTCCATTTGGCTTCTCTTTATGATATTCACCTTACTCTTATCGCTTCTCTTGGCAGGCCAAAAACATATATATTTACATATATAGGTCATATACGTATGTATGTATATATAGCTCCACCGCTTGCCCTTGTTTCCCACCTCTCAATTGATAACATTCATAATGGCAATCTCCAATTCCATCTCTCTCACATTTCTCATTTGCCTCCTCCTTCTGGTTCACAATGTGAACTCACTTTCCTTCAAATTCCCCACTTTCGACTCTAATTACAGTGATGCCATAACCTTCGAAGGCGATGCCTTTGTCTCTCATCAGGGCTTTCTGCAGCTCACAAAGACCATCAATGGCGGCGTCCCGCAACCCAACAGTGCCGGAAGAGCCTCATATTCAAAACCAGTCCGCCTCTGGGACTCCAAGACCGGCAAGCTCGCTGCCTTCACCACCTCCTTCGCCTTCATTCTCTCACCTTCTTCTTTTGGTCTCTTTGGAGATGGAATCTCCTTCTTCATCGCCCCCTTCAACTCTCACATGCCTTCAAATTCAAGCGGTGGATTCCTCGGACTCTTCAGTGCTCCCACTGCTTTGAATTCCTACGCCAATCGAATTGTTGCCGTCGAGTTGGACACTTTCAGTAATCCTTGGGACCCAAAATCTGCTCACATAGGGATCGACGTGAACTCCATTGCCTCAGTGAAAACGACGTCTTGGAATGTTGAGAATAGGTTGACTGGGATTGCCACTATAAGCTATGACCCAGACGTGAAAAGTTTAAGTGTTTATGTGAATTACCCTACTGGGACAAGCAGTGCTAGCCTCTCATTTGCGGTTGATCTCAGGACTGTTCTGCCTGAATGGGTTAGGGTTGGCTTCTCCGGCGCCACCGGGGAGGTGGTTGAGCTTCATAAAATTCTTTCTTGGGATTTCGTCAGTTCAAACTTTTATTAACTAAAATATAAAACTTGCTAGGAGTTTTTGGTACTCGTGCACCGTTGGAGGTCAAAATAAAATGATTATAAAGTATTTGAGGGTTAATTTGTTTAGTGTGTGATTACATACTCGTATTCATTAGTCTTTGATTTCTTGATTGTTACAAAGTCTAAGCCATTATGCTTGTATTCTTAGATTATCAATAAAAGTATATTTTTTTCAGTGTGTTTTTTTGGGTAATTAATCCCCCTCCTGTTAGGAGTAACAATACATTTAAGTTTCAAAAACAAAAAAAAAATGTACTATTTCCTCTCAACCTTCGGGTATCACTTTTTGGTTGGTAGTACCATTTCCTCTCTATTAAAATATGATAACTTTTAGAAATTAATTATTCTGTTTTATTTTAGTTCAATATAACTCGTTGATAATCCAAAGCTTCCATTGGTGAAGAACAACTAAGGATGGTATTTGTTAAATTTTAACTAGATCTGCCTACAATATTCCGCTGTCCTCCCAGAGGCTCAATTGCACAAAGAGGAGGATTCATTAATCAAAGAGATGACACTTAATGATTCATCATCTGATACTATTTCTTTTTTTAATTTGAGTTCTTTTCACATCCTTTCATATTACAACATGGTGATATGACTTTAAGTTTTTTTTTCGTAATTTTAGTTTTCCATCACCATGGATTATAGCAGGACACTTCAATCTTTTTACTACTATAGAATAGATCGTTGCATGTATATGTGATTTATGTGGAAGAAGCTTTTTCAAAGATTAAAATAACAGGGCAAAGTTGTTGTGACATTTTAATTCACAAATTAAATTATTACTAAATTATTATCTAGATCATTTCATTTTCATTTATTAGGGGGAGACCTAGGTGTTGGAATAGCAGTGCGTGGTGGCAACAAAAACTGAAATCATTACCGAACGATTTCACTTTTCCATTAAAAAAGATGAACATAGAATAATATACGTAAGTTGTTTTTGGACTGGATGACTTTCGTAAAAAGTAAAAATCTTAATTCGTTCATAAGGTGAATGATTTCTAATATAATATCTTGGGAAATACTTTTCACCAACCATGTATAACATTGTAATTTCTTTTCTTGTTTTGTAGTATAGGTAAAAAGGCCCTATATAACTAAAAATTGGATATTGCACCATGTTCTTCTAATCCAGGTTTTCTTATTTTCTTAATGATAATTTAATAATTGTTATGTCCCTACTACGAAAACCCGGAAAGATCTATATCATTAACTAACTTTTAATTTTAACGTGTAGTTAATGTGTTTGATCGTACCCTACGAGTAGCTTCAAGATAAAAAAAGCTTTGAACTTAACCATATTGAGAGACAATTTTCATTGTTTTAGCCACCATTTTCCCCAAGACCAAACTCCGTATCACACACACACACACACACACACATATGGGCCCTGTCTTTTGGCTTCTTCTTGCTATATGTCGGATCATATTTTATTTTGATGTATGGCCGGCTGAAAACCCTACACACAGCTCCTCACGTTGCTATTGTTCCTCACCTCTCGATCACTTAACCATATGGCAATTCTTAACTCCGTCTCTGCTCTCATCACCATCTTCATCGCCTTCATTCTCCTGTTGTCTCACAATAATGTGAACTCAATTGTCTTCAAATACCCTAACTTCGACCCTTCAAGTACGGCCATAACTTTCCAAGGCGATGCCTCTGCATCTCAAGGCTTCCTCTAGCTCAGTGACATCCTGAGGTATTATCCCTATTTAGCCGCCCGTAGGTACATGGTTTTGTCCTTTTGGGATCCCATAATCACTCAAAAGATACCTCGGATGTCAAAGGTCATGCTCCGACTACATATATGGCCTCATTTTGAACGGGTCTAACCGATGTGGGACTTGAGCGCACCCTGTCTACTACGTCTCCCTTCCCCCTTCACCCACTCTGGGGTCCCTCAGGGTGTTAGGTCCCTAGCAGCGTTTGGTGTTACACTCTTCCCACCAACGAAAAGAGGCATCCTCGGCTCTCATACCATATTGTGACATCCTGAGGTATTGTCCCTGTTTATCCGCCCGTAGGTACAGGGTTTTGTCCTTTTGGGATCCCATAATCACTCAAAAGGTGCCTCGGATGTCAAAGGCCATACCCCGACTACATATATGGCCTCACTTTGGACGGGTCTAACCGATATGGGACTTGAGCGCACATTGCCTACTGCATCTCCCTTCCTCCTTCACCCACTCTGGGGTCCCTCAGGTTGTTAAGTCCCTAACAGCGATTGATTACAAAGACCATCAATGGTGTCCCTCAACCCAACAATGCCGGCAGAGCCTCATACCCATTTCCTGTTCAACTCTGCAACGCCGAAACAGGCAAGGTCAACGCCTTCGCCACCACCTTCTCTTTTATCATCATCTTCTTCTTCTTCCGGCTGTCTCTTTGGGGATGGAATCTCCTTCTTCCTCGCCCCCTTCGATTCCGACATTCCTTCCAATTCAAGCGGCGGATTCCTCAGACCCTTCAGTGCTCCCACTCCATTGAATTCCTCCGCTAACCAATTTTTTGCAGTTGAGTTTGACACTTACGGGAATCCTTGGGACACAACAACCTGTGCTCATACAGGAGTCGACATAGACTCTATTGCTTCAGTTGAAATAACATCTTGGAGTGTTGTGGAGGGGTTGATGGTAATCGCTACTATAATCTATGATCCGATTGTGGAAGAATTGAATGTGTATGTGAGGTATCCTGAAAGGAATGTGAATGGGGCTATCAGCAACCTCCGAGTTTCGGTTGATCTGGGTTCTGTTCTGCCCGAATGGGTTAGAATTGGGTTCTCTGGTGCAACTGGACAGCTTGTTGAGATTCACAAAATTCTTTTATGGAGTTTCATCATCTCAAACTTTCCATGAAAAGCAGTGTGAGGCTTCTAAGTGACTGAACTTGTATGAGATTCACACAACGTAGGCTGAGGTTTCAATTTTGAAGGGATATTTTATGTAATCGTGTGTTTGTGTTTTTGACTTGCAACGTAACAGCGGCTTTATTAATAATAATTAAGTGTATCACTGAAAATGCTTACCCAAAAAAACAGGTGTATTGGAATTGCAAGTTGCTTGGCCATAAAAAAAGTTGATGGTTGTAGTTGTAGATGTATTTCTCATCTAAATGGCATATCACTGAAGATTGATTTTTTTTGGGGGGGGAGGAGAACTGATCCAACGTCATTGGTGGAGCGTGCTGACTTACATTCCCACCGGCACTCTTAATTTAAATTAAATAAGGAAAAGGGAATATTGACGTGGTACATATGGATGACAAATGAGATGTTGGTTGACGTGCATGGTGGATGATGTGTCAGGTGATGGCAAGAATGATGACATTGCTACTAAGTTGCCAGTTGACATCGATGTTCAAGATGACATATTTGATGAATTGACACTGAGGTGGCTAATATGGTTGGGATGGTTATAGACATTGCATGTGATGTGTCTCGAAGGATAACGAGACAAATTACTCAAATGTAACTAGGTAGTAACCATGTTGGATGAGATGGTTACATGGTGAGTTCTTGACGACTTGGCCAATGATTAACGCTGAGGTGGCTACTAAGCTTGGGTCAATGATGACTTAATGGATGGCTAGGATGAAGACTAGCTAGGAAGACATGTAGGATGAGAGTGTGACAAGTCATAATTTGGTGTGGCTGGCTAAAGGGCCGATGACGTGAACAAGGCCGATGACTTGTCCATCAAGTTGTTAGCAAAATTTTGATTTATTTAAATAATTATTCATGTAATTATTTACCATTTATTTATTTTTAATATTCTATAAATAAAATAGTGTGATCAATTAATTTATCAATTTAATCATAAAATCATCGACAATGGAAACTCATTTTCAAATTAAAATGGATATCTCCACACAAATCTTAAGCCAAATCCAAAATTAATAGGTATGATTTTGGTTAGTACAAGATGTTTGTGGTTTTGGTTAATGGAGGAGGGAGAGAGAAGGAGAAGATTGCTATGAGGTGTGATGTAATGATGGTGTGGAGATATGGTATAAGTGGGGTGGTGATGAGTGGCATGGTGAGTGACATGTGGGCATGCCACCTCAGCACAATTTGGTTAACTAATAATTGACCATTTGGGATATTAAATTAAGGGTAAAATTGCCTCAATTTTAAACTTTCGGGTTGACTTTGTACAAAATTTTTTTTTTTGGATGTTGAGAGCTCTTTAGTGAAATTCTAGGGAGTAAAAATGAACTTTAACTCAGTTATTAATTATAAACTTATGGCATGAGTCTCCATGGAGTTCATTTTCTTTGCGAGTTCGCCTTGTCGTCCAGGTGATGATCCAATCAAAGCCAGCTGGGATAATAGAAGAAGCAGCTAATCTACAATTTCGATCCTTTTCAAGAGATAAGTGGACAAATGGATCAATTCAAAACACACACACATCTAGTATCATCTCTCTCTAAAAAATAACTACATCAAACTTATATGGAATAAATTTACAATTAAAGTCTAAGAGAGACATTTGCATTCCGACTGCTTAGGTTCGATGTTTTCTTAATATGATATTTTATCCACAAAATTCAAGCTATTATCACGTAACACAACCGCTCTTACCTACGGAACACTTCAATTTTATTTACCTATATGGATATACGCACATTCACTAGGATTTAGATTATTTTCATTTTTTCTTTCAATATCTTTCTGCACACCCAATCACACTTGTCTATTTAATTAAATTGAGAAGGTAAAAATGGAAAGAAAAAAGCGAATTCTTATATGATATATAGATTTTGGTATTTTCCTATATTTTTGTAATATTAAGATTTATATTTAAGGGGGCGAAGCATGATATATACATTTCGTTTTTCGCCACTTAGCAAACAAATTAAAGTCGTTAACAGGAAGTAGAGTTCATGAAAATTAAAATGTGGTCGCATGAAAGTATAGATACATTGAAATTATCTATGATATTTTGTCCCTTTTTGTTGGTGGTACTAATTAATAATTTCCCTTGCTTTCTCCTTTGTTTCAATCCAATGCTAGCTGGGCACAACTCATTCTCACAATTTATTATACCTTTCTATGTTATAATACTCTTATTAAGCAGGCCAAGAAGCCTATATGTGTCAGTGTAAAGTATAGGACTTTAATATCATTTTTCTACTGATTCAATGCTCTAATCTCATGTATAGTGTAGACAATATCCAGATGTTATTTTCAGAATGCATTAACACTCATTAATATTATTTTTCAGTTAAATTCAGCTCCCTAATCTTATTATGATAAATAAAATAATAAAATAAGGTATTGGATGCACCTTAGTCCATTATATATAGCAGCATCAAGCTCCTTCTATCCAAACCGCTCAAATACATCAGTATTCAAATATGGTCATGTGGAACCCAAAACCTTCCCTTGCTATCTTCGTCTTCTTCCTCTTGCTTCTCCATAAAATCAACTCTGAATCATTTTCCTTCAAATTCGACATTTTTGAGCCAGAAGCATTACCTGTAGTTTTAGTCGGCGATGCAATTTCATACGGCGGGGCTCTCCTCCTCACGAGAAGAGATCAGGTCGGAGATAAAGTGTTGGCCGGGCAGTCTACTTCACACCAATCCACCTTTGGGATAGATACACTGGAAATGTTGCAGACTTCACCACCGAATTCACTTTCGTGGTGGATTCCGGCGGACCTCTCCTTCACGGCGACGGCTTGGCCTTCTTCATATCCCCAGTCGAAACCGCACTTCACATCCCTCTAAATTCCTCCGGTGGCTATCTTGGATTGTTCGGTCCTGAAACTGCCTTCAAATCTAGCCAGGACCGAGTGGTGGCCGTTGAACTTGACAGCTTCGGAAACGTGTGGGACCCAATTCCAGAATCTCTAGCTGCTCACGTAGGAATCGACGTTAACTCTCTAAAGTCTGTGAAAACAACAGATTGGCCAACCAATAGCGTACCACGAGGTTCTTTAGGAAAGGCACGTATTGTATATGATTCTAAGACCAAAGAACTTAGTGTAACCATAAGTTACGGTGGTTCCAAGGGTGGTCGGAAAGTTTCACTGTCGCAGATCATTGACTTGAAGGGTGTTCTGCCGGAATGGGTTAGAATTGGATTCTCTGCAGCCACTGGTGATTTGGTTGAATCCCATGACATTCTTTCTTGATCTTTCTCTTCATTTCTCCGACAACCAAAAAGCTCTTGAAGAAGAAAAAGAAGATGACGATGAGGATCAAGTCTGCTTTTAGTTTTCTGTGAAATCTGAACTTTGTAATCGTACTTCATATTTGATTTAATTTCCTGAATAACAGCTAGGCAATGATTAAGCTTGATGTTTTGCTTGAATTACGTCTAGTTATCTTTCTTATTATTAAAAGTTGGTGTATGTTTTTTGATTAAAAAAAAAAAAGTCGGTGTATGTTTGTGAGGGTGGATTCTTACATTAATGAAGTAATTATAATTATTCGTCGTAATTAATATAATTCGTTTGTTCATGTCTATCCATCTCTCTCCAAATTTTCCAGTGCCGTGGTTTTAAATATCGAAGTTTGTATACTTAATCATACATACGGCCATGCAATATAACACTTAGCTATTGGATTTATATTGGGATCAATTAGAATTGTTAAAACGGACTAGCAAGACCCTGACGGGCAGGACCTAAAAGGGTAAGCTTGAAAACTTAACTTATTTTAAGATCATCATATTATTAAACTTTGAAATTTAAAAACATACGGGTTATCTCTTGTATTAATGATTAGAAGTAGTATAAAATAAAGTGTCAAATCTATTGTTTAAATCTTTATCTGTTCTGATACTATTAAATTTAAGACTTAATCGAGAAAGTCTTAAAAATAGATAAACAAAATTAGGCTAATATTATACTGTTTTTTTTTTAAAAAAAATACTATGATCCCTTTAACTGCTTTCGAAGGTTTAACTATCATACATGCAAAGTAAGGTAAAAAAGTAAATGTATAAATAAATCAAAGTAGGACATGTGTATGTACAGTGAAAGTGAATATTTTCTTTTAATAATTCAAAAAATGATTGGCTTAAAAAGGCCAATCCTCAGCCTAAAGGGTTTGGGCTTTTAAACTCAATTACCTTTTCACCCCTAAAACCTAAGCCTGGCATGACGGTGTGATATGTAATTTGTGAATAAGTTGTTAGGGTTAAGTCATTTTATTATTCTATTATAATTATAAGGGCTAGAGTATCTCTTATTTTCTTCTCTTAACACTCTTATATTCTTTACTCTCAATTCTTCTCTCTCTTTCACCTTCCTTTCTACAATTTACAAATAGAAAGCATGAAATGCTAGATATATATATATATATATCAAAACCATGAAATGGTTTTATTAAAATTGACGATGTCAAATACAAATAGAAACGACCTAAACTAGAACTCACTAACAAGGGGGAAAAACAAGAAGCTAGCTAGACTTTATTTTTCTCTCCAATGTTGCAAAACAAAAATTACAGATAATCTCTAATCTATTTTGGTGGAGGGAAGAAAATAGCATCACATGTCCTCTTTGAGCGAAAGAGTTGTTCAAGTTTTGGATCCACATTGAAACCAGCTTGTAAAACTGCAGGAGATAAAGCCTTCCACACCGAAGAGCTTCCGGCCAAATGGGTGAATACAGGACTGCGTCATACAATATTATAATCAGTCACTATAAGAAACCATAAACGTGATTATACAGAAGATGATTACTAATCAAGAGATCAAACTTACTCAGGGGTAGTGATGATAGAGAACCACTCCATTCCATCAGGATCAGCGATCTTTGAAACAACATGAAACCTGGGTACGATGAACAAGTTACCAGCTTTAATTGTTGTCTCCAACACCCTTTTGCCCTCGGGACCAACAACCTGAACACGACCACTTCCTCTGACAATGTAGGTAACTTGCAGGGCAGAGTCGCATGAGAATCCAGGAGAACACATGGCACTTCCATCTAACCTAACAAGATCAGCTCCGAGCCCAACCTCGCCAACCAAGGGAAGATTCTTAGTGTTCAGAACAACCACTCTTCCGCCATCCTTAATGTCAACATCTAATGGAGCCTCAAGACAGTTCAATGCCATACCCTTACGATGATCAGGTTTTGGCTCGGGAAGTTTAATGTTACCGGCATCAACCGTCACGATTCCGTTTCCCGATTGGCTTCCAACAATGGTCTTAACATCTTTCTCCTCTAAGTCCCAGGCCCTGCCCACAAACTCGCTGTAACATCCCAAAATTTTATTTATTTGATATAAACTGTAAATTATGTTTTGGGAAGCCAAATACAATATGTTGGATAAGTATGAATAAAGTTTTGGGACAAAGGTTATTTAAGGGAATAATTTTATTTTTAAGGAATTTTGAGAAAAAAATAGGTATACTGTCCAGAACTTTATTAGAAAAATTATTATACACATAGAGGGTTAAATTCAAGAAAGAGTTACTTATTGAAGTATCTTATAGCATATTGTAAAAGGAAAGGAAAATACAGGAAAGTAAAAAAAAAACAAGGTGAATAGTTAAATAAATTATATAATATAATAATATATATTATTATATTATATAATGATGGTGGATGACTCACGGACGGAAGAGATGAGATAAGAAGAAAAAAAAAAAAGAAGAAGAGTGTCGGCAGAGAAAGAGAAAAGAGAAAAGAAAGAAAAGAAAAAAAAAAAAA
>QFDD01004954.1:0-18854 GCA_006871305.1 Vachellia collinsii | reverse complement strand
TCCTGCTACTATTTTATTTGCCACCCCCATTCTTTAGCTCCCCATTTACTATCTTTTAGGCCATTCGCAGTTTCACGCAGACCTGGCCCCGTCTGTGACTCCTTTTCTTTTTTTGTTAGGTTAATTATGACGCCCTATATATATGTCCAAGTGTCGCTACAATACTATTCAAAAGGGTGCTTCTATTACAAGACACAAACACAATACCTATGCATCGAAAATATATGTGTGTGTGTGTAAAACGTGTGCATTTTGTTTTACTCTATTTATCTCGGCTACTCTCATTCATCTACCATTGGTTGTCCGAGGACTTTTACGATTGAAAATGACCCCTCTAAGATTCAAATGATTTAGTTTTGTCATCCTTTACATGGAGAAAATAATTCACCCACCCATCACACTTCCATGAGATTGAGCACACACGACCTGATGCTTAAGTAAAATTTAAGAATGTGCTAAGTACTGATTGAACCAAATGGCTCCTTACCATGGCTCTGTTTGTCATTATAAAAATACATTCACACGTATCTATATAAAACTCATTTTACATACTTATTTTATAAACTGTAAATCATGTAGAAAAAGTAATTAGTATCGTTAATTTAAACCTTATATATATATATATGTAGTTCATCCGTGTGTCTATGCTCTATATACTCATAACTCATAAGTGCAAGGAGGCAGCTCCTTCCCATAGAACTGTACACGTATCAGCGAGTCCACGCGGTTAATCATGATCGCAATATAAAATCCTTGCACATGCAACATGGATAAATGGTGTGAGCAAAATGATAATCTGTTTAACAGATAGATGGCTTGGTTCAGGCCACTTGGATACCCGTTCGAATCCTATAATCCACATGACACGTCACTTTTAGCAGTGATATTGCCTTTTCACCGCACATTCACTGAGTGCCTCTTTGGCAAATAGTAAAATGATACACTAACGGAGAAACATTTTACGTTTTACATGATGAAACTCCTTCTGTATACTTATGTAAAATTAAAGACACATTCAGGTCAATATCTTATCCTTTTTTGCTCGTCACAACACGTGCAGGTTATTAACTCAACTATAATTATAAAATTCCTCATCTAAGTGAGATCGTACAGAATACTTGAATTTACTTGAATGCCTGAGCATTCGATGATAGATGATGGAATGAAAGGAGAGGAAGCATTTATTGCACGGGGATGCATTTGGGAGGCGGGGGAAACGGAGGGGATTCGCGAATCCAGAGGAACGGGTGATAACACATGGCAAGGCAGGATCTCTATCCTGAAGGAGGTGAGGCCAGCTTTTTAGTCAAACAAATAAATAATCAGCAGCAACCACTTCTCCTACTCCCGTCCACGTCACGCTACTCCACAAGCGATCCACGTCATCATCCCCTTAACTCAAAAGGACCAGTACTGCTTCATATTTCACACCATTGCTCGCCTCCCTCCTCGTGGCTCTCTTCCTGCCCTGCCTCGGCACGGCGGCTCTCCTCACCGTCTACTTCTGCCTTCTTCGCTGCGCCTTCGCTGCCCACCCCGATCTGCTGCTCCCCGTCAAGTGCCTTCCCAACCACGGCCACTCTGCTTCGGAGCTCCATCAGCTGCCCACCATCACCGGACATTATGACCTCCTCGCTCCTACTGAATGCGCCGTCTGTCTCGCCGACATTGAGCACCACCACCCCGTTCGCCTCATCCCCGCCTGCAATCACCGCTTTCACTTGGAATGTGCAGATACTTGGCTCTCCAAGCATCGCCTCTGCCCACTCTGCAGAGCCCAACTAGATCCTCAATTCTTCGACTCTTCACAAAATACCCCTCTCTGACTGCAACTGTCCAATTCCATAACAACCACTTTGTTGATGACAGAGAAGCCATTGTTGCTTTTGTGTGTTGGCGCTGCAGTTAATATAGGGGCCCCTTGCTTACTTGGCTGGAGCTTGCTGCAGAGATCAATGGGAGGGTGGTGCGCAATACACACACATTCATCTGCTTTCAATGACTTGTATGATTTTCTGGCGACTTATGACACCCTACAGTAAATACGCAGCACTTATTTCGAACCAGTTACACTGCTAAATTTAAAGCACACTCTACTGATTTCATCTACATCATCTATATTCAGATCTGGTACATTTTTAATTTTTTTTAAAATAATAATTTTTTAAATAAAAATTTGTTTTTTAAAAAAATAGTAGTTGAAAGATTGTTTTTATTTTTTATTCTGCATCTATTGAAATAATTTTTTTAGAAAAATATATATTTTTATAAAATCAAATATAGATCATCCAGATCAGATCTAGACGGTTCAAATCAAATTAATAGAGTAGGGTAAGCTTTGCACTTAGCATTGTAACAGGTTCCCTTATTTCGGAAGGGGGGTTACTGCAGTTTTAAAAGGGAAACTTTAAAATACGGCCGAGTTTTCTTTTACAAGAAATAAAAAAGATTTTTGGATCGGGTGAGAAAATGGACGATTTTTTCTAGATGGACGGAATTTCAATGGGACTCATCGGCTTCACCAATGACCCTCAATGTATAGAACAAAATCTTGTTTCAAGCGTTGCTTTCCTACTGCAACCATTCTATATTTCCGTTATATCTAAGCCCTTCAGAAATATTTTTGAACAGTTCATGTCTGATTTTTTAAAATATAATTTTTTTAATAAAAAATTATTATTTAAAAATATGATAGTTGAGAGATTAGTTCTATTTTAGATTTTTTACTCATTAAAATAAGTTTTTCATAAAAGAAAAATAAAAAATCAAATATAAACTATCTAAATCAAATCTGAAGAATCAAAATCTAATAGATTGAAAAAAGTCATCATTCTTAATTAGCACACTTGCCAAATCCCAACCTACCATGTTAAATGAGGAGGATCAATATCAATCGAATATAGATTAAACTTCCTGTCATTAATATAAAAGCCTAACTTTTCTTGAGAAGATTAAAGAAGTTAAATACACTACGTAAAAATATTTATTTATGTATATAATTAGTTTATATATTGATTTATAAGTCGAACAAATTATTTTAGAGAGGAATTATGAATATAAACACTTTGAAATAATGTATTTAACTTTCCTAACCTCCTCAACAAAATCAGTTATATCTTATAGTAAGAACAGGTAGTAATTGACAATATTGTAGCAAAAAAATTATTGATAATGAGGAGCTTTTCGTTAAATGTAGAAAAGTATAGGTTAAAGTATATGTTTGATCCTTTAAATTTACGTTAAGTTTGAGTTTAATCTCTTAAATTTAAAAAGTGCATTTTTAGTCTTTTACTTTCAACGCTATTAGTTTTACTTAATAGAAAATTGTGATTCAACAAATTTAAATAATGATTCTGCGATTAAATGTTAATGAAATAAGCTTAAATTTTAAAATATAAAAATAAGTATATTGAATTATCAATATTTAATAATATTTTCACATCATTTAATTGAAAAACGGTAATTGAATTAACATTTTTTGCTAAGTAAAACTAACGATGTTAATGCTAAAAGATTAAAAGTGCATTTTTTAAACTTAAAGGATCAAACTAAATCTTGAAGTAAGCTTAATGATTAAATGTATACTTTAACAAAAAAAATATATTATAAATTTCAAAATTCTAATTATAAATTTATTATTTTATATCGATTCTCTTGTAGAGGAGGTGAACCCGAAATAAAAAGTGGGTTTCTTAGTTGGGCACAGGTAACGAGAGAGGCGACGTTAATATGGTGGTGACACATCATGGGAGTGATTCTGATCATGTGGCTCCATGTATGACTGACGAAAGCCGAGTTTAGCATCTCTACAAAGTGAGGGTCAACCTTCGAATCCAGAACTATGTTTGTTTTGATTCGTTTATGTATAATTTAAATAGTTTAAGTTTGAATTATCTGTTCATTGTTAAATTGTGGTGTCTAGTTTCACACTCTACCCTTTTAAAATTCCAAAACATTTCTAACTAGTTTACATTCCTAAAAACATAATTAAATGGCTACAACAATTATATTCTTCTCATTGATTGTGTGTTTCAATAGTTAACAATGCAACGAACACCTTAATTTTTAACACTCTTTTAGCACATTTAACAAAAGCTCGTTAATTACATCTAAAAAGAAATGCCCTTTGTGTTTAAACATCATTTTCGCTAAAATTGCCTTATAATCCAATGGAGCCATTACCAACTTGTTGACAAAATTACCCACCTTACTAAGCATTTGGTTGGATTGGTATAGGTGTCAAACTAGCAATCCAACCAACATACACATGATTTTAAGTTTAAGTCCTAAATGTAGTAGCGTTAAAATTTATTGGGAGAACTTACCATTTAAAGGATTCCATAAGTGCTAGATTCAAATTAGTCGATTGCTCAGACATTTGATAATAAGATTTAGAAAAAGCATCGGATACCAGATGGCCAAAGACAAAGATAAAAAAGAACTATTTACCTTATAATTAAGTTACTCCATTCAATTCTAGACATAATTCTTTCTAAAAGAAAAGTCCCCAATCATCATGGTTGACATGTTGCCCCTCCAAAAAAAACCCTCAAAGTTTAACTTATACATTTGACTATATGGGTAATTTATCAACGACCATGTTTCTATTTTTTTCACTATAAGGTGTGAATGGAGGAGTAGGCAGGTTTAATTGATTTCAGTTAACAAAAAGGTGAACTAATTAGATTTAATGTAAAGATATTGGATGTTCCAAACGAATTTCATGTGACTGATGGATAGTTGATTGGCATGTAACATGGTATAAACTTACCCTTGACTTGTGGGTGAACTAAACCTTAAGCCTTACCTTTGATTTTCTATCACTCTCACTATTTCTAAACATTATAGTGAGCATACATGTGTCGACAAACTTATCAACCTTGAATAATAAAATAAAATATATTGCAGTCTAACTCCTAAAAACAAAGGGAAAATCCCTTATAAATGCCCATTGAAATTATGAAACCCCATTTGCACGTGAATAAAGGAAATGATGTATCAGTAATTGTCAACAAATGGGGATTTAAGAATTTGAACGAAAAGACAGAACTGCCCTTCAAAAATTGTAAAAAGCAAACACTTCATATAGTTTATTGACAACTCCGAAACATAATGACAAGTAATTTTATCCTTTTGAACACATCTTCATTAGGGTTCTATGTTGTTCCATTGAATTCTGGAAAACAAAATTTCATATCTTATTAACAACTCTTTCAAATGAACTAACAAGAATTCTTTTGCAATTAACAACTTTTCCACCCAGATGTCTCTATTGCTCTGTTAAGTTGGTTGACAATTTTTTGTAACATATTGACAACTCCGTCAAACTAATGACAACTTATTTTATACTCTTGATAATATATTCATTTGGGTACTTATGTTGTTTCACCCATGGTAGATAACAATATTTTTTAGCGTATTGACAAATTTTCCAAAGGAAATGATAAATGTTCTTATGATATTGACAACTTTTCCATTTGGATGCCTCTGTTACTTCGTTGAGTTTGATGATAATTTTTTGTAGCTTATTGACAATTCCGTGAAACATAATGACAACTTCTGACAACTTAAGAATAGTTTCATCTTTTGTGTCCATTTCTAAAATCTCAAATTCCTATCTATATTATTTCTGACAACGTTTGATACCTATCTATCCTTTCCCTTATCCATGATAACAAATAGGGTTTCAGAATTTCAATAAGTACTTTCCAGGGATTTTCCCAAAAATAAACAAAACGAATCATCAATGGAAAAAAACAAGAGGAAAAAGTTAATGGCTTTTAGGCCTGTTTGTGTGAACGTTGTTAAATCATGTTTGAATAAGTTGAGACAAAAATCGTCTTACATACTTACTATGATTATTGAAGACATCAGGAAACATGGTTTGTCCAGTCCACCACAAGTCGGTCTAATATAAACTCGAGAAAAACCAACCTAGTAAAAAAAAACCAGATTAGACTAGACTGGTCACTCGGTTCAGGCCAGGCTTCGGGTTGCTCTTTCAGACAAAATAATTGGTCTGGTCCGATCTTGTTTTTCTTTTTCTTTTTTTAAGTTTTCTATAAAAAAATTTTGGCATCTTTTCATTAACCCAAAATCCCTAAAACATGTTCTCTAGCTTCTTTCTCCCCAACACTTTCAGTTCACTGCCAACCCCTTCTTCCTCCCTTACCATCATTATTCATTAACCTCCTTTCCTCCTCGCATCTTTGCCACAATCTTCTGAGTGTTTCCTTCTACTCTTTTTCTTTGCCTCTTATCTATGGGTTATTCTTCAAGGGCATGGTTGTGGCTCTAGCTCTCAATCTTCATTCTCACCTTTGTGGTTCCATAGCTCTGTGGGTAAGGAGTCTTCCATTGTCTAGATCTGCAAATTCCCCACCTTCTCTCGTATGCTTTGGTACTACCATATCCTTCTTCATCTGCTTGGAGATCACCATTGTTGCTCCCTCTCCCTCTCCTCCCTTCCATAAATATTGTTAGTCCTATCCATATCAATAAAAGTTGATTTATATTTTGTACATCTGATTTGGGTGTATCTTATAACTCTTTGAATTTTATTTTTATTTTGCAGATATGATTTGTGTATAGTTAAAATATATATGGATCTAATTTGATATGTTCCATTCATTGTTGAAGATTTCCCTTTTTCCATAATGGTATTTTTTAATGTAAATTTATTTGTTAGGAACGTTTGGAATATTATAATACTTGTTTCTTCTTCAAAGAGCGTTGTATTTTTTTTATTTTATTTTTATGATTTGAAAATCAATTTTAAAGAATAATATTAAAGTGTTGGTCTGGTGGACCGATCTCCCAACCCAAGAGATCAAACCGATCCAGATTGATATTAGTCTGTTTTCAGTTGGATCATACCATGGACTAAGATATCAAGCCTGAAGTAATTTCCTCTGCATCTCTTCTCTCTGCTAGGGTTTCTTCCTCCCTTCGGTGGAGGCCTTTTGTCTCTCTCTGCAAGGGTTTTAGCTTGCCGTGAGTGGAATTCCAATGTCTCTGCCCCGACGTATGCCGATGGGGAGGGCATCCTGTTGGGGGGTGTTTTAATTTTTCATTTTGTTTGCTTTTGGTTGTGACTTCCATGAGTTGTGAGGCGTGGGTTGAGGGATAATCGATGGAGAAGAGGATCTTGGCAACAATGCAGAGGAAGAGAGTTTGATGGCCCTTCAGATTTTTGGGTTTCCCTATGCCTCTCCTAGTCTAATCCAAGTGATATCACTTCTCGCCAGTGTTGAAGAGATGGTTTCTCGTTTCCGATCTGGTATAGTTTCTTGCTTCTTCTTTTTCAATTTGGTTTGGATGGCTGTGCTTGCTGGTTGAGACTTTCAGATTTGGTGCTTTAAGTATGGGATGGTATTGGTGGTGCTGGTTGATGCTTTCAGAGGCTTTTTTGATGGTGTTTTCGTTGATGCTATTCCATTCCACATGTCTGTGTAGATCTTGTGTCTCTGCTCTTATGGTAGAAGATAGTAAGCTAAAAGGGATGTGACATTTAGGGTGGTTCTTTGAATCTCCATCCCTTAGTTCCAGCATTATCCGTGAAGTTTATCTTGTTTCTTCGGTGACGGCAGCGGCAACAACGGTGGTAGTGAAGCTCTCTTTCTTTGTTTAAGGGTTATGGTTTTGGATGGTGCTATTTGTTTGGGCTAGGTTTATGTTTTGGGCATATGCTTTATTTATTTGATTCTTTTTTATTACGCTCTTTAAGATATATTTGTTTTAATGGAATTTATATTTCTGGCCCAAAAAAAGTCTGAAGTAATTTCAAACCAAACCTCGATTAGGAAGAAACTCGGTATAGTCTGTCTAATGCATAGCCCTGACATGTTAAAAAGATAGCCTCCACAGTTAATCCAAACAGGCACTTTATGAATGATAAATCCCCCTTCCCTGCAAAAATTGTTAAACTGACATTTTTATTCATTATTTTTTTGACAATCATCAACAGACATTTTTATTGAAATCAAAGGCTTGTTTGATTCTTTTCCCTATTAAATATTTTATTAAATTTTATAATGGTGGTCCTAATATAAATTACTTCCATTTTTTAAAATTAAAAATCATTCATATCATTAAAATTAGAAAATATCAATAAAAAGTTCACATTTAAAATCTTTTTTAACGAAAAAGACATAAATTCTAATATAGATACTACGGAATCCTACATATCATACTTTTTGTGTATAAAAATACATCTGACCTTTTTCTGCCAATAAAATTTTGATGCATGACTTTTCATTCTAATGGACTAATCAACTTATATTTAGTTGGCCAAAAAAACCAACTTATATTTTAAAACCACATGAGTATAATAAGCACGCCTTATAAAAAACAGCATAATACATATGACAGGCATGAGTTTGGGGGAAACTAGTAAATAATGAGTTGGGAGAACCGAAAACTTAGACGCGATGTGCCACGATGATGTATAGAGCTTGTTTGTTTCACTTTTCCAAAATTATTTTCACATAAATTGAGATAAATTTCTTTCATTTATTTATTTCAGATTTCATAAAATTATTTTTTAAAAGTTAATCCCAAATAAGCACGTAAACTTACAAGCATTGTCTCCGTTCGGTTTATAGATAAAACTTAAAAGACAATGCTAAAAAAAAAAAAGTTAAAAATTAAACAATAATTATTTTTTTCATTTTCGGGAGAGGGAGGACTGTGGTAGCTGAAAACCCTACAAGCGTCTCTATAGCAGACTCGATCCTCAGTTGTGAGTGGCATGTTTCTCGAATTGATTTGCACTGTTTACTCAGTTTTCTAGTTTTTGAATTTTAATTCCATTCTATGCTTTGGTTAGGTCTAGGGCTAGAAAGTGGAAGGAGACATTTTTGCAGACCATCTTCAAAATGACTCAAGACGTGGAAATGAAAGATCATGCTACTCCTTCGCATTCGGTTTCTTCAGCTGTTCCATCCACTTTGCAGCGTAACTATCGATTCGCAAAATTACTTCTCCGGCGATTTCATGTCGCATATATATCTTAACTCTAAAAGTAAATCAGTTAGATTTTGCTGTTGTTGGTAATTGACCTTGCAGATTTGAAGGAAATAGCATCCCTTGTTGAGACCGGTTCCTATTCAAAGGAAGTTCGGAGAATTGCTCGTGCTATTCGCCTTACAATCGCTTTGAGGCGGAAATTGACAGCATCGGTGCTTTCATCTTTTCTCGACTACGTTCTCACTCCTGGTTCTGAGGCTCACGCCAGATTGTCTGCCTATGTTCCCAAGGTGAATTTGTGATCTCTAGTTATTTTGAAACTTACTCATAAATTCAGTGATTGTGCCTGTTGACAAAGGTTTTTGCGTTCTCTTTGACTACATTTTGCTCTCTGTTCGGTGTCTTGTGTTTTAATTCTAGGATTTTTGTTTTGCCTCTCTTGAACTGCATTAGGAGTTGGTACATAATTTTGGGTCATATAAAATGCAGTTTTTTTTTTCAAAAACACCCCAATTATTGAAGGTATTTACGGACCGTGAGCAAGCTGAGTGTTCTGCATGTGCATGGTCATTTGTTTAGCTGCATTTCTCTTTTATTTCTGAGAAACGCTTCGAGTCAGCATCTATGACTTCAGTCATTTCAGGATTGAATTTAAGAGGCATCATCTCCATAATATGTCTCTCAAGATGCATGTTGATTATCTACTTAATTTTTCTTACACGTCCAAGCTCAACTCATGTGCATTACTTAGTTCATAGCCGATTCAAATATCGTTGAATTGATTGATATGTTCAATTTCTTTCTTAAAGTCGAATTTCCTGCAGTGGGCTATCTGTAATCTGTTTCAATATAGGGAGAGCCATTATACATACCTACGTACGTACATATATATCTATATATGTTTACCCTCTGGTCAGTTATTCATGGCTGCAATTTTAAATAACTCTGTTGTTTTGTTGATTGACAAGAGAACTTTATGAGGAAATTTTGAACCGTGGTTTGGATCCTATTTGTTGTTGCTGGTTGTATCTACAGGAGGATGAGCATGAGATGGAGGTGGATACTGCAACATCTGCTGTTCAAGTCCCAGCTAAACACCTACTGCCTGAACTTGAGATCTACTGCTACTTGCTCGTGCTACTGTTTCTTATTGATCAGAAAAGATACGATGAGGTTGGTGCTGTCTTCTTAAAATTCAATGTGTCAAGCAATTGGCAGCTGATTATATTCTAAAGGTGATTTGGTTCTTCATTTTAGGCCAAAACCTGTTCTTCAGCGAGCATTGGGCGACTGAAGAATCTGAACAGAAGAACTGTTGATGTCATCGCTTCCAGACTATACTTCTATTATTCATACAGCTATGAACTTACAGGAGATCTTGCTGAAATTCGGGGGTGAGTTTGGTGCTAATCTGTGTAATGTATACAATGAAGTTCTGAATTGCATGGCTTGCTTTATGTTAGATGCTTATCTGTAAAAGAAAAGGATGAATTTGGTCTAACCCATTCCTAATTGAATGGTCTCAGTAACCTCCTTGCATTGCACCGTATTGCCACTCTCCGCCATGATGAGCTGGGTCAGGTTTGTTTCATCTGAATTAATTTATTTTTCATATATGCTTGGAACATGCACTAACAACATGATGGGATGCAGGAAACACTTCTTAATCTGTTACTTCGTAATTACCTCCACTACAACCTATATGACCAAGCAGAGAAGTTAAGGTCTAAGGCACCACGATTTGAAGCACATTCAAACCAGCAGGTATGGTGGTTTTGCTATTCTGGGCATCAAATGAGGAGCCCCCCCCCCAAAAAAAAAAAAAAGAGTAATGCCCATGCCATTATTTTGAGCCATCTCAATCATTTTGTATCTAAATCTTGGTAAAATTCAATTTTTTTTCCTCTTATCTTTTCCTTGGCATGTTATGTTGTATTTTTATCCAGTTCTGTCGTTATCTCTTCTACCTTGGGAAGATTCGTACCATACAGTTGGAGTATACCGACGCAAAAGAGTCACTGCTGCAGGCTGCCAGAAAAGCTCCGGTTGCAGCACGAGGCTTTCGAATACAATGTAACAAGTGGGCTGTAATTGTGCGCTTGCTGTTGGGAGAAATACCTGAAAGGACCATCTTTATGCAGAGAGGAGCAGAGAAAGCTTTGAGGCCTTACTTTGAGCTTACAAACGTAAGTTAGAACATGTTTGGGAGAAGTTTTGAAACCATGGTTTGGTCCCATAACCATGGTTTCAAAAAAGGGTAAACAAACATATATAAAAAATGTAGAATAGTTTTTTACTCCCAAAATCATGGTTTTGTGTGAATTAGATACACATTTTCAGATTCTCCAGAATAGCTTGTAACTCTCAAAATCATAATTTGGGGGTGGAAATCATAATTTTCTAAAAAGTTAATCTTTTCAACTTTTTCAGAAGCTATTCTTCAAAATCTATTCTCTAAAATAATTTTTACATAAATCGAGATAGAAACTATTCTTCAAAAGCTAATGCAAACATACCCTTAATATGGTTGACGCTAGTTATAATATTATTATTGGTTTAGGTTCTCTAGGTCCAACATAGTTCTTGCAATCTTGCTTTTTTAAGCATGAGAAGTGTGACTAAGAGCTTGTTTGGAATTAGTTTTTGAAAGTGATTGTACACAATTCGAGGTAAGTATGTGAGAGGAGTTTTATTTCATCTTGTGTGAAAGTGATTTTAAAAGTGGTCAACAAACATGCTATAAGTATAAGTATGTCTTTCTTCGGGGATGTTTGGATTAGCTTCTGAAAAGTGATTTTACATAATCTGAGGTAAGTATATGAGAAGAATTTTGTCTCGACTTGCATAAAAGTGATTCTAGAAGTGGTTGACAAACACCTCCCAAACATCTATTTTTAAGTCTTATCTACTGTGCTCATTACACTTGCTTTCTATTAGTGCTACTTTATCCACTTATTTCATTTCTGTGTTTGTTTGAGTTTGTGCATGGTCAATTCTCTGATTCTGTTTTTTAGCTTTAATCATTCATAAGCACATATACATCTCTACTACCTTAGAGATCTCTGATCTATCCGCATTTCTTCTTTTTCCTGGATCATGTAGTGTTTTTGTTGTGGGATTTCAGGCGGTGCGCATTGGTGACCTGGAGCTGTTTAGGCATGTTGCAGAAAAGTTTGCTACCACCTTTAATACGGATGGAACCCATAATTTGATTGTTCGGCTGCGACATAATGTTATCCGAACTGGCTTACGCAACATCAGCGTGTCTTATTCTCGCATCTCGCTTGCTGATGTAGCTCAAAAACTGAGGTTGAACTCTGCTAACCCCGTTGCAGATGCTGAGAGCATTGTAGCCAAGGCCATCCGCGATGGGGCAATTGATGCTACACTGGATCATGCCAATGCGTGGATGGTATCCAAGGAAACTGGAGATATTTATTCCACAAACGAACCTCAATTGGCTTTCAATTCTCGCATTGCCTTCTGTCTTAACATGCACAATGAAGCCATTAGGGCACTGCGTTTCCCACCTAACACGCACAAGGAAAAGGAAAGTGCTGAGAAAAGGAGAGAGAGGCAACAACAAGAGCAAGAGCTGGCCAAGCACATAGCAGAGGAGGATGATGACGATTTCTGAAACAAATGTTTATTTTTTGGGTCAGTTGCAGTCAGAATCTCTATTTATTACTTTTGCTCTTGATTTCCCTTTGGAGAACTTCTATAATTACGTCTGTGTCGTGTGAGTGGAATTATTTATTTTGTACGTCGAAGATCTCATGATTCCATCAAGGCCTTTATTATATTGAAGTCGTCACTATTTCTTTCTCTTTATCGTAATTAATTCAAGCATCCGAACTAGTTTTTTATATATAGGTAAGATCGGAGCCAAGTGAATATTCTCAGTTGGATGGTAAGCATCGATCGCCCACTAGTTTGGATCCTAGGTGTAAGATAGATGCCTTTATCCTTCAGGATGGCAAGTCTGTAGGTATCGCCGGACCAGTAAAGTGCCATGTTAAAGTTTCTATCGCTAAGTTGGCGTTAGGGCGTGGTTTACCTGCTTTGTAAACACGAATATCGGTATCGTGCTCAGTTAATGGACTCTTGGAACGTTGTCGCTTCGCTTGTCATGATATCGTTGCACAGAACATGGACACTATGGATCCATGACAGATCCCATTCTCATAGCAATTATTCAAATTTAGAGATGAGATTAAATGGATGTCCAATATCTTCTGTAATCCAATTGTAGAATCCGCCTTCAGATTCATCCTATTCAGCAAAAACGAAATGAATCAACCGGTTATTATTAAATGGATGTCCAACATACTCTGTAAACTTGCTAATTGTCACAAAATAATTGGAACCCGAGCGACGAAACTACTATGAGTACCAGGAGTGCTGGTGTATTGGTTGAACCCGAATACCTAACGTTTCCGTTAGTTTATATTTTCTAGCTGGGGTTTATATTAAAGTGATTAGGGTTGTTTTATTGCATCTATCAATCAAATCACTCTGACAGATTTCAAATTGTAGTGGATTCAGTAACAAGTACAATAAGCTGATATTTACGATGAAAAAGCCATTTGCTATAACAAGGTGCGTATTTACCAAGATCTTTGGAAATCATATTTATATAAGTTAAGATAAAATTCATTTCACATACTTACTTTGTAAATCATAAATTACGTTAGAAAATTAGTTTTTATCGTTAATACAAACATGCATAATTACCATGAATTTGGGTCAGCCAATCGTTTCTGCTTTGTCAATGAATTTCCCTTTAGAGATGCACCAACCAAACTTCTCTTATAATGGGGATGCTACGTGACACGCGTAATTGTTGTACTTTTTTCAGGATCGAAGTATCAAAAGGAATTGGGGATTGCCTTTGAAAAGGAGAGCACCAAATGCAATTTGTTCACAGGAGATTCTTCAAAAACACTACTCCACTGACTGATCACCAAATATATTAACAACCGGCCATGCCCTCCTAACGACTCCACGTCGACGCCTAGGCCTACACTAACTAATCTGTATAAATACCGTTCCCCTGTTGCAGCGTCTCACACACACAGACGAATCCGCAAGTAAAGAAATATGGCATCCATTGCAATAGTGATGCTCACTATGTTGTCAGTGAGTGGTGTTGGGAGCGCGCTAAGTGTAAAGTACTACGAGCACACATGCCCACAGGCGGAGTACATAGTGGCAGGTGCTGTGCATAAAGCAACCCTGCACGATAAAACAGTCCCGGCCGCTCTGCTTCGCATGCATTTTCACGATTGCTTCATAAGGGTATGTATGGATCACATGTGATGTGCATCAGCCACTTGTGATTATCCCCAGAAACTCGAATCACGCACGTATCTTGTAATGAATCTGATGTTAACTGGTATCCACTGTTGGTGTCTTGCAAGGGCTGTGATGCGTCGATTCTACTGGAATCAAAGGGAATGAAGAAAGCAGAGAAGGATGGGCCTGCCAACATATCTTTGCATGCATTCTACGTCATCGACAATGCCAAGAAAGCACTGGAAGCCATGTGCCCTGGGGTGGTGTCTTGTGCAGATATTGTAGCACTTGCTGCTAGGGACGCTGTCTTTCTGGTCAGTCCCACCTATTGTTCCCATCATTTCCGTCTGCCTAACTCATTGTGCAAAGACACTCCCAAATTTATTTTGTTGTTGGTTGCGATACGAATGGGGTGTGTGTGTGTGTTAGTCGGGAGGACCCATGTGGGAAGTACCCAAAGGAAGAAAAGATGGAAGAATATCAAAAGCGGATGAAACCGGGCAGCTGCCAGCTCCAGTCTTCAATATTTCCCAACTAGAGCAAAGCTTCTCTCAGAGAGGCCTTTCCTTGGAAGATCTTGTTGCCCTCTCAGGTAATTCCCACATGATCAGCTTCATTCAGCTGTAACTGTAATTCAATAATTGACTATATACGTATGTTTTCGATGGTGCATGTAGGAGGCCACACCCTTGGGTTCGCTCATTGTTCATCTTTCCAGAACAGAATCCACAAGTTCAGCCCTAAACAAGACATTGATCCCTCCATGGACCCCTCCTTCGCAGCCATGCTTCGTGGCATTTGTCCCTCTCACAACAAGCTCAGAAAGGCTGGTTCTCCGTTGGATTCGAGCTCCGCCACGTTTGACAACGCATACTACAAGCTGCTTCTTCAAGGAAAGAGCATCTTCTCTTCCGACCAGGCTCTGCTCACTCATCCCAAAACCACAGCATTGGTTTCCAGGTTTGCTCATTTCCAAAAGGAGTTTGAACAGGCCTTCGTCCAGTCCATGATCAAAATGAGCAGCAACACCGGCGGCCAAGAAATCAGGCTCGACTGTAAAGTTGTTAACTAGACGATTCTATGTAGTTTTGGCAAAAAGGAAAACAAAAGACAAAATAATTAGAACAAGAAGAAGAGGAAGAAAAGAGGTTCTGTCTGTGAGGATTTAATACATTTGAAGGCTTAAGCCGTGGCCTTCGTACAGCACAGTGGTTGAGAGTTGTTTTCCTATTGATGTTTATTAGCGTGGAGGGTGGTGTTTGTGTGATTGTTAACATTATTTGACGTGAATTGAGCTTTTGTTTATGTGGCACAATGCCAAAAGATGAGGAACAATGTTTAGCAGTTTACCACAATTCAAGTATAGGTTTGGAAGTTCTTAGTTTAATCGTGGGTGGCGACAGGCTTTTCCATTGAGATTCCTTTGAAGTATTACTGAATTAATTAATAATGAAGAACATGGTCTCTCAATATAAGATATTCTTTTATAAATTAAAATTCTTGCACTAATCAATATATCAACTAAAAATTCAGATAGAATACTATTTATGTTGGGTTTTAGACTTACTTATCTCTACAATGAGCAGCGTAGGTCCCGAAAGCTAGACTGGTGCTCATGAAACTGTTTAACGATCTGCCTCAACTATCCCGCACCAGCCATCGCCTTCCAGTGCCTCATAACCATCCGACTCAAAGTATCCAATTCATTCATCAGAATATAAATCCCTTAAGCGAGCAGCACTGTCCAGATTATTACAGAATGCGATGAAGTGGACGAAATGTTTCACTCGATTTTGATTTACTTTCCTATAACTCTGTTACAGTTGTTCCAACTAAACATGCATGAAGTATCCTTACTCAAAGACGCTCCCCTTTTCTTTTCAGAAAAGCAGAAAAACACTTGCACAAATCCCTGGCTTCTGAAAAGCAGAGTCAATATGCATGTAAGCGGAAGAGCGTCCTTTCAGGAATGTATAGACTGCTCGGTGGCTTTATTTGGAATTTGGCCCATTTCACTCTAATAGCAACAATAATTCTAAAAACGGAGCACATTTTGCTGAGGTGGTGGTGGGAGGGAGGGAGGGATGTGAATTAGGAAGAGGAAGAAGCAATGTCAATGACAAAACGGTAACGGACATCGTTGTTGGCAAGGCGGTGCATGGCGTGGTTGATTTGATCCGGCCTTACCAACTCTGTGTCGCACGTGATGTTGTGCTTCCCACAAAGGTACAACATTTCCTGCGTCTCCTTGATGCCTCCGATGATGCCTCCTTTCACCGACCTCTTCCCGAAGATCAGCGGGAACGCCGGCAGCTGCAGGGGCTGGTTGGGAGCTCCCACGATGAACAGCGTCCCCTTCACCTTCAGTAATTCCAGCAGAGGCAGCAGAGAATGCTCCCCTGACACCGTATCCAATATGAAATCTAGTGTCCTCTTCTTTCCTTCCATTTGGCTTTGGTCGCTGCTCACCACGAACTCATCAGCACCCAGTCTGTGCTTCGCCTCCCACTCCTTCCCCGCCGACCTGCTGATCACCGTCACGTGGTGCCCGAACGCCTTCCCAAATTTCACCGCCATGTGCCCCAGTCCTCCCAGCCCCACCACCCCTATCCGCTTCCCCCCGCCCTCCACCAATCCGTGATCCTTCATCGGACTGAACACCGTTATCCCCGCACACAGCAGCGGCGCCGCTCCTTCCATCCTCAGGTTCTGTGGTATGTGTACCACATATCTTCACATTCCCAACACAAACAAACACTGCTTCTGTTATCACTCCCTTCCAAACACACACACAGTCTCGCAAAAATTAAGATTTAGAGGAAGGGACACCTGTAGTCTGCAACTATCATGTTGGAGTAGCCACCGTAGGTGATGCTGCCGTCCCAGAAGATGCCGTTGTATGTGAACTGTAATTGTTGGCAGTAGTTTTCCTGGTCATTGTTGCAGTATTCGCAGTCCAGGCAGGTGGCTGCCAGGCACCCCACCCCTGCTCTGTCTCCTTCCTTAAACCCCTTCACATTGCTTCCCACCTTCGTTATCACGCCTGCGATCTCGTGCCTGTCAACATATATAGATTATTGAACACGTTGTTATATTCCTGTGTCCGCGTGTTTGTAAGCGGGAGATTCGCAAATTGCAGTACTGATGAAATTACCCGGGAACCACGGGGTACATAGTGATACCCCAGTCATTTTTAGCGTAGTGAAGGTCAGTGTGACATATCCCACAGTACAGGATCTGTATAGTGACGTCGTCAGGGCCGTTCTCCCTGCGCGTGTTTAGGTTGGAACCACTTTAAATCATACGTTTCATGCAGCATATATATACGAGAGAAAGGAAGGAGGAAGACAGTACCTTCGTTGAAAGGTGTGAGGGGTAATTTTGCCAGAAGAATCGTGAGCAGCCCATCCAGAAACAGTCTGTGTGTGATTGGGGGTGGTCTTGGCCATTGCAGAGAATTTCAAAAGCACTTGTCGCTCCGATGCTTTGGAACAGGTTGTTGACGAGCTTTTTATGGAGGAATCCACCCACGCTAACAATCCAATGCAGCCAAAGCACTCGTGCCAGTAGATATATATTATTGGTTGTGTGGCTACGACGAAATTACCCAGTAAGCAAATGGCAGATTCCCTTGGAATTCTGAGCGTATGATAAATGAGGCCGCAAGTGACAAGCGAATGGTAGGTAACAGATTGGTTATGGCGCTGTTAAAATAGCTAGATAATCTTCCCCAACCCATTAGATCTGGACCATGTAAATTTGATTTTAGACGGATCAGATCTGATTTTTTTTAAACTAACAATTTTTTATAAAAAAATCTTTATTTGAAAATATGATAGCTAAGAGGTTAATTTTATTTTAAATTTTATACCTATTAAAATAATTTTTTTTATAAAAATAAAAAATAAAAAAAAATCAGATCTAAACTATTCAAATCAAATATAGATGGTCTATATTTAATTGACTGGGGGAGCTCATTACTTTTGATGAGCACCCTGACTAGTTCTGCAGGTAAGGACTTGGTGAGGGTGCTCATCAAAGGGATGAGCTCCCTCAACCTATTAAATTTGAACAAATCCACAATTAATTTTGAATAGTTTAGATTTGATTTTTTTAAAAGTAACAATTTTTATAAAAAAAATATTATTTAAAAATATAATAGTTAAGAGTTTAATTTTATTTTAAATTTTATACCATTAAAATTAGTTTTTCATAAATATAAACAATTTATATCTAACAAGTTGTTTAGGTAATAGCGCGGTATGAACAGTTGGATGTTGGTGAATGATGATCCAGTGATAAAATAAGTTGCAGTAACTAAATTCCAGTTGTACATGGTGCACACCAGGAGCGACTTAAGAGTAATAACGAACACGACGGGTTAGGACAGAGAATTGCTAATAAAAAGTGCTGCAACAGTGAAGGGTGAAACCGAGAAACTATAAAACTAGCTAGAATGGACGTCAGCTGGTTGTTGAGTCAGAGTCAATCAAAGGACTCAGAAAGCGCTGACTTCTTGTTTCCGTGCTGCTTCTCGTGAGCTTCCGACCTAATTGGGGTGATGCGATGCGAGACATGGCGCTGTCATCTTT
>QFDD01004953.1:0-17080 GCA_006871305.1 Vachellia collinsii | reverse complement strand
TTTTATGAAAATTGATTTTAAAAAAATAATTTTTTTTTTAATTTAAGGGGAGGGGGTTGGGGACGTGGGGGTGGGGGAGGGGAAATTGGGGGGAGGGGTGGGCCCCCAAACTCGTTCATGTGTTGAACGAGTTTGGGGGTTTAAAATTTAAAAAAAAAATATATATCCCCAAACTCGTTCAACAGGTGAACGAGTTTGGGGATTTTTTAATAAAAAAAAAAGTTGTACTGAACTCGTTCAACAGGTGAACGAGTTCAGTACAAATTTGAACTCGTTCCCCTGTTGAACGAGTTTAACTGTAGCATTTGATTAAATATTTTCAAAAGTGTAGGGAACGAGTTTAACTGTAGCATTTGATTAAATATTTTCAAAAGTGTAGCATATCCTTAATTTTTTTTACTGTTTAAAGTATCCTCCTAAAAAACCCAGGAAAGTATGAAGCTAATGTCTAAACGAGTGTTTGAAAGAAAATGAGTCATACACTCGTAACGATTTAATAAGGGGTAAAGGGTCAAATTCACCCTGGAAGTTTCCACTCAGGAGCGTTGGGTATCCGGAAGTTTTTTTTGGCTCAATTTTGCCCCGGAAGTTTGTAAAACATATCAATTTTGCCCTAACCGTTAGTCAACGTTAACTTTGACCGTTAACTGACACGTGGCACTCTAATAAGCCTCATATCGCCACGTGGCACTAAATATGGAGCGCCACGTGTCAGTTAACGGTCAAAGTTAACGTTGACTAACGGTCAGGGTAAAATTGATACGTTTTGCAAACTTCCGGGACAAAATTGAGCTAAAAAAAACTTCCGGATACCCAACGCTCCTGAGTGGAAACTTCCGGGGCAAATTTGAACCTTAACCCTTTAATAAGTGCCAGTCTGTCAGAGAGAGGCAAGGGGTTGAGGGTGAGATGAACGATGCATATCTTGTACATAAAAAGATATTTCAAGGCATTCTCTACATCCATAAAAAGATATTTCAAGACATTCTCTCTCTCTCAATCAATAATTAACTTGTTTGACGACTTCTTGTAGAGATTTAAAATACATTTTGAGCCTAAAAATTCGTTAGTTTACAGACTTCAGCGTTTGACAACTTCTTTCTTCAAAATATATTATGAGTAAAAAGCTTATTCTTAACATAATGCATTATGCCAAAATGCACTCTAAATCCAACTTTATCCAAATATAAATGCATTCTGCCAAAATACATTTTAGACAAAAGTTATTTTCCAAAATGCATTCTGACCAACGATCATTCTTATAACGGTTTTTCAAACGAGCAATATTTACTTAAATAACCCAAAATAAATTAATAGTTAAAATTACTTAAAATTAAAGTAATAAAAGTGTTCTATATACAAAAAAAAAAGTAATGAAAATGTAGTTAAGAATGTTTGCTCCAATCAAAAAATTAAGGATGCTTATATTTTAATACTATCAATTTAATGTTATAGTCGATTTGATCTTGATTTGACTTTACTCTAACTCATTAATCTTTAAACCACTATTTTAATATGCTCAGTGCTCGATCTGATTTTTTGAACCTTAATAAAAATCCAATCAGGAATCCTTTATGGGATGATTACAAGCTCTATTTAGAATATTATGACAGTGTATAATATATAGACGCATTCTTGATGATATGAATAACTTTAAATATAGAGATTATTGAGGAAGATTCAAATTACCCTAGCACCCTAATATTTTTTTGGTGTAATTTTATCTCTTATATTTTTAATTTGGTATAATTTCATCTATTCATCTAATTCCGTTAACTTTTAACCAATTCTTTTAAGGGAAAATTAATTTTTTTAGTCATAAACTTTTAATTTACTTATAATTCAGTCCCTTAAATCATTTTATGAAATCAAGCTAATAAAAAATGAGTTTCTAAGTTCCCTTAATAATTTTTTATGAAGATTCCAAAAATTAAATTTATTTACAATAATTCATTTATCTGGGGTTGGAAAGGACACATCTTTTTAAAGTTTGTTTAGGGTCAAAAAAATAAAACATTTTCACTGTACCAAAATTTCATAGAAACAATCTTTGGTTCAATTTTTCATCAGGATGAACTATTATCAATTGTAGAGGGCATTTCCATGTAATTATAAGATAATGGAAAAAAAACTTTCATTCTTCTGACTTCAAACAAGCTATAAGATAAGATGTGACCTTCCAAACTTGAATGGATGAATTTTGAAAAATTGATTTGATTTTTAGAATTCTCATAAAAAATTGAGTCATAAAGGTTGTTTCTATGAAATTTAGATACAGTGAAAAATTTTCATTCTTCTAACCTTAAAATCACTATAAAAGAATATTTGGCCTTTCCAACCTTAAATAAGCGAATCATTGTAAATAACTTAATTCTTAGAATCTACATAAAAAATTGTTGAAGGGACTTGAAAGCTCATTTTTTATTAACTTGATTTCATAAAATGATTTTAGGGACTAAATTATTAGCGAGAGATGAAATTGCATTAAATTAAAATCATAAGGAATAAAATTACACACACAAAAAAAGATATTAAGTGCATCTAAAAAATAAATTCAGGGTTATTCTGTTACTTTACCCTGAGAAATATGTAAAGCAAACAAATCTATAAAATAGTAACCCTACAAGGATAAGATGACTCTTAAAACCAAAAAAAATTATTCTAACGGGTTTAATCAATAAAATACTCTAGAGAGCGGAGGTGGTATAATTTAGAACTTAGAAGAGTAGACCGATGTAGATTTTATTAGCTCTCTCCCCAGCTAACTTGCTCACTAGGAGGAAACCGGTTCCATGAACATTATTATTTTCTTTTTAATAAAGAGTCTTGGAGCATAGGCTCCGAACGCTATTATTATTGAAAAGTTGGATATCTCACACAGTCACACTCTCTGATCCTCATCATCTTCTAAGAAGACTGTCTCCTCTGAATTGCTCCTTCACGCAGAGAGCTTCGCCAAATCTTTCATAGCAATCAACACCCATCAGCTAGCTCCCGTCCGTCCGTCCGTCCGTTCGTTCTGATGGGTACGCCCAAGTCATCGCTGCATATTCTAATGATGAGTAGTGGTAATTATTTTTTGATGCTGAAGCAGCCTCATATTCTGATATATTCTTATCCAAATGGTTTTTACAGAAAAATGTCAAGTTCCATCATGACTTAACTCAGTAGACTTTTATCGGCCGCAATGCTTCTGCTAATCATCAAGGAAAAAAAAAAGTAAAATGGACAATAAAAATAATATTTAAGTTAGGGTTTTTATTCTTCTTCAACGTATACGTACAACATGATAAATACATGACATTATACATAGCTAGCATATCGTTTCACTTATTTTTTGAACATTTGATGACATTTGTTTATATTTCCACACGGCTTCATTTTGTATCACCTAAACATATAGGGATCAATCCTCTTTTGGCAATTTCCTGGGTAAGCAAGCATGAGCCATCGATCGCTTGTTGTTTTTCAATAACTTCTCTTGTGAGTTGTTATAATATTCGACACACACACACACATATATATATTTATTGAAACAGCTTTAATTAGGGCTTGTTTGTATGTATTTATATATAAGGTTCTGAATCTTGCAATCAAGATTACTGATACTGGGTTATTACTGGTAAGTGGCTTCTGCTTCTTAATTATTAGTTACTGAAAGAAATTTAACCAGAGATTCAAACTCAGCAGTATTGGGGAAAGAGGACAATATTTCATTATCAGAGAAACTGAGCAGGCAATACATGGGTAGTCTGGCCCTTATCTATCAACAGCAAATTCACTATTGGGCCTTATAATTCCTGCCCCATATGTACACAACCTAAAGCCTGAGAATAAAACGCAACGTAATACCCACGTAATGCAAGACCCAGTCACATATGTTACAAGTATTTCTTGTAGATACAACTGGCAGAGAATGAGGCTTTTTTTTTTTTTTTTCAATATAGCTAGCTTCAGTTGAAAACATGCATGTTCGATTCATGGCCGCCAACACATTATATATCTGGGTAAAGGTGCAAAAATTGTTAGGAAGAGGTAAATGTTTTTAAATTAATTTCGATTAATGCCACCGACAGTAAATTGGCCCAAAGTGTCTGTTAAAAAAATATTGACACATAAGCATGTTTTTATAAAAAAAGGGGTCCAAGTAAGCAAATGACATGGGCGGTTTTGCAATTGCTGCTGAACCGTCATCCGTTGAAGACGGTTTAAAATGCATGGTCATCTAGCTTAGATCGACCTTGTCAGGTCAACCCAACCGATTTGGTATATGTATGATTCGGAATCATGGTAATTTAGAATTGATATTTAGTATTTAGATGGTATGATGAGTACCTGAGAATTTAAACTATTTTGAAATGCTTTATTTCTCACTTGTCTGACCCCATTTAATTCTAAATTGATTCATTGACGTTTGAGCTACTGTCTCGATCGATTCAGAGATCGGTCCAATTTTAATAAACTTGGCAAAATGATGGCCAAGAGGCATGTATAAGTCATTTTGAATCCCGCAAAACCATACTTTGATTTTTAGTATAATACGTAAATACTTAATTAACTAATTTTGAGTATGTTAAGAATTGTAGTTGAGTAAGTTAATATGATATATTTTGCCTTAAACATTCTAATCATCTTCTTTAATTCCTCCTGCTCTTCCTCCCTCCCTCCCCTATTTAATTATTGTTGAAACTGGAATATCAACAGAGTTTTACATTTATAGCCAACATTGATTTCTTAGTTAGGTCTTATTTTAAGGATATGAGAGATTATAATTAATTAATTATTCTATTTTTTTAGGAGAACAAAGTTCTTAAAATTAATCCTTATCAATTAGTCTTAGACGTTGTTGCAAAGGATTTTACTAAGTGAAGAGGGAGTTCTTTGATGTCAATATGCTAAAGAAGTTGTAAAGAATGTTGGATTAGTATATGATTATTTTGTTGGCTATTTTTTAGTTCTTCCTTCTCTTCCTGGCTCCCTCCCCTACTTAATTATTGTTGAGGCCGGAATATCAACAGAGTTTTACACTTAGAACCAACATTAATTTCTTAGTTAGGTCGTTTTTTTTTAATGACACAAGGCATTATAATTAATTATTCTATTTTTTTAGGAGAACAAAGTTCTTAAAATAAATCCTTAGTCTCAGAGGTTGTTGCAAAGGATTTTACTAGGTGAAGAGCGAGTTCTTCTTCTTCTCCTCGTTGGTAAATATACATTAAAATTTAAGTATAATTAAGGTCGTGGGGTTTGATGAGTGTATTCTCATGATTTTAAGGGAAATTATGATAATTTATGTTGTCAAGTGGGATTTTTTTTTAACCTCAAAGTTCTGTGGGACTTGATAGTAATCTTTATTTTTTTAAGAAAAAAATGTTTATGAAGGGTTTTTTCCCGTCAGCTGTATTCATTATTTTATTGGTTATCAATTATAGGGTTTTCCTGGAATTTTGAAACAAGTATTTTTGTATTGAAACATCAATTAATTTGTCTTGTGATGTTGAAAGAGCTTTGTATATATACTTTGGTTTTGCAGGGAATAAAGTGTGAAGTTGATGCTTTTACTCTCATCGGGAGAATATTTATTACTTGTTGCGAGCGAGCTAGCTGCTTAGTGTTTATTTCTGTATAACGCAAAAGAGGGGACAACCAAGAAAACTGAACAATAATCTAAACGCTTGATAACTAGTAAGTGACTTCATTTACTTAATTCAACATTTAATTCTCCTTTGTATCCCCTCCTTTGCCTTTATTAGATGTGCTGCATTTCATTGGCCATGCATATGTATTAACATAAAAATAATAACCATAATAAAATGCATCACTTATATATATATATATATTAAAAAAACTATGTATTTTTACTGCGTAGTTATACTGTTTCGTTGAAGAAATATTGACTGCAAGTAACTGCACTAGCAAGGTGAATTCAAGCAGGCAATTTGCTTCAAGAAAAAAACAGAGAAAAAGAAAAGACAAAACAGTGTGATTATTGCCTGCTAATGAATCACTTTTAATTTTTTTGAAAAAACAATTGTAAGAAAAACGTGAACAAGGAATATGTTAAAAAGGAATGATTCTATCAAATTTTTTTTTTTTGGCCGTTTTGCCATAGATTCCATCAAACTTATTTCATGGAGCAACAACATTATTTCTTGAACCGTTTCTGGCCAGGAGCTTTCATCAATGATTGCGCCAGAGATAATAGGTGCCCTGGTTGCCGGGGGAATAGCTTTGTTGGGGACACCTCTTGCGAATTTTGGGCTTCAGGAATTGAAGTCCAACCTTGAAAAAGAACACACCTCGCTGGCTGACCTGCACAAAGCGCTAAGCAATGGATTGGAGTGGCTTCTTGCTTTGCAAAGGGACAAAGGCCGGGAAGTTTCGAGCAAAACACTGAAAGACAGGACGGCGACTGAAGTTTACCGAACTTGGACGAAGCGTGTATCAGAGGCTGAGAAAGAGGTGACTTCCTTGAATGAAAAATATGAGAACGAAAAGGAAAACAAATGGCATCTTTGGGACGATGGTCTTAAAAGGGAGATCAAAAGTGCATTGACTGAAGTACTGGAACTTGTTCACAAATGTCCAGAGAAGATTCTAGCTGATTATAAGCACCCAGAGCGGGTCACAAGGGAGATTGGTGTTCCATCAGTTGCCGAGTATCCGACTCTTAACACAGCCTTTCAAAAAATTCTGCATCTGCTGCTACAGGGTAGTAACAATGGAGTAAAATGCGTGGCACTTCATGGACAAAGAGGGGTGGGGAAAACAACAATAATGCAACACTTAAATAACCACTTCTATGATAAGGATAGCGTTCGCTTTGAAATGGTGATTTTCGTCAGAGTGGCGGCTGATGAGCAGACTGATGAGCGTACTGAAGGCCTTCACATCCTGCAAGAAATTGCACGGCGAATAATGGCGGATGAACAAGGTGGTGAATCCCAAGTTGCTAGAAGAATACAGACGGTGTTGGAGCACAAAATATACTTGCTGATTTTAGATGGTGTAAGGTACCAGCTCGCACTTGAACGGATTTGGGGAAAGTTGGATATTTCAAAACACAACAGAGATAGTAAGGTGGTAATAACCACTCATTATCCTCTTCCTTTGAAGGCAAAATATGTAGACAGGGCAGTCGAGCTCAAACCGTTATCCACTGATGAAGAGTGGATGATGTTTAGGGACATTGTTGGTAACAATCTTTCACCAGTCATGCCAAACGCTCGCATGCTCTGCAAGAGGTTCTGCCTTTGCCTTCCCATCCTTATAGGTCCCATTGCAAGCTCTTTTAAATATGAAGAGCCTCGCATTGATTGGCAGAGAGCTTTAAGTGAATATACTTCTTGGGCTGAAGTCGAAGATTTAGAAAAGATATACTCAAGCTTGGAAATTTGTTATGAACGGTTGAAGGGCCAAAGTGAAAAAAAATGCTTTCTTTATGCTTCGCTATATCCTGCAAACACCAAGATACACACACATTACTTCGTGGAGTGTTGTAAAGTTCAGGGCTTTCTCGGTGATGTTGATGCAACTCCTAAGTACAGTGAAATACGCACGAGAGCTATGCATAAAATATTGAGGCACCTTGTTAATGCGGCATTGTTGGAGGAAGGGGAAGAGATGAGGTATGTCAGAATGAATGATCTCTACAGGGGATTTGCTTTGCATATATCCAAAGATTCAAATTCAGAATGTAAAATCTATGTTGATAATCAAGAACATGAGGAACCCTCTAGATCAGAATCTTGGCGAAATGCTAGATGGGTTTCCATGGTTGGCAGTGAAAGAGATTGTCTACCATCAGAACAAAATTTTGGGAGTCTTGAGACACTGTTGCTACAGAAGAATCTAAAGTTGGTTCAAATCCCGCATGACTGTTTTGGTAGCATGGAAAATCTTCTTGTGTTAAACTTGTATGGTACCAAAATAAGAGAGTTACCGGATTTGTCAGGGTTAACTCATCTCAAGGCGCTTTATCTAAATGGTTGTTCAGACTTGCAAATAGATTTATCTCAGATCCAACTACTTAAACAGCTTGAGGTATTTGATATTCGAGGTATTAGAGTAAATTTCGTGCCGCGTTTGATGAGTTTGCGGTGCCTAAGAATATCATACACTCCGGGTGGTAATTATGATGGAATTTTAGAGCTTCACAATTTAGAAGAATTGACTATTGACATTAAAGAGCAATTCTATCAGCAATGGAATGATGTTGATGGTGCCCATATTATACAAAAAGTCGATTCTTTGAAAAATCTGAAAAATCTCCCAACATTTTATTTGAAGCTATGATTAGCCTGTGAACAATGGTAAGTCTATTGTTATGTGATATAGAGATCTCACTTAAGAGTTCAAATTTTGAAAATAGTTTCTTTTCTTGCGAGGTAAGGCACAGACCACTCTTTTCATGATATTGGAGCAATTTGCAATGGACTCATCATGAGCTACATGAACCATTTGAATCTGCATTCAATTTATACTTATTTCTTTATTCTGATACTCATAATGCTCAATGTTGGTACCAAAGGAAAAAGACTTGTTCGTTAAATGTGATGTGTAATTCGAATGTTATGTTGTTGCTTATAATAATTTGTACCAAAAAGTATGAGACTAGTATGTTTTGTTATGCTTTCAAATGATAGTACATATGCTGCAAAAAAAAAAAAAATTGTCATCCTTGATATTAACTTTAATGTATGTTTATAATCTTTTCACCATAGGATTAGGAAGATGAACTTGATTTGAACTACACTTTATTTCAAGAATACCATATGGCTTTAAAACCATGTTAGAAATTGAATAGAAGAATAATATTCAATTTAATATTCAATTTAACAAAGGAGAATAACCACAAACTAATAGCTAACATCAAATACAATCATAATATTGATATCAAATTAAATTATAATCAAATCATATTAACGATTTGATCTCAAAACCCTCCAAATAGTATCTTAGATTCATCGGATTTTAATAACTATTAAAACCTATTGCAAGTTCAAGGAATACATGTGAAAGCTGAACAATTTAAAGTGAATCTAAAATAATCCATTCTAGTTTTGTTATTACTTAACAATTCAGAAATGAAAAGGAAATAAAGATTTAAATTTATAGGACAAAGATAAGGTCTATTTAATTACGATGAAGGTACAATTTAGAGAGTTTCTATGTTTAGTAATACAAATTATGGACTCAAAGTACTTACTTTTACTTCAACGTATGTTTAGGAATACCTTTTAAAAGTGATTTTACGCAATCCGAGGTAAATATGTGAGAGAAGTTTTGTTTCGACTTGCGTAAAAGTACTTTATAGAGAAGCTTTTAAAAGTGATTTTAGCGAATTTCTGCTGAGTGTTGTCCATGATAGAGTACGTTCTTTTCTTTTCTTTTGTTCTTTTCTTTTTAATTACTGTTTGCCTTTGTGAATCATTGCAATTATGTATTTGGTTGAATACCTTGGCTTTCATTAGATTTCGACATATATGTTATCAATCCAACTCAAAACAATCCTTTTTTTTCCCTTCTACTTGTTACTATCTTCCTATAGTCTCATTACACGAACAATATGTCTAATGATAGCAATGAAGTTAGGTTGATTAGCTTTTCTGGAATTTCGACTTCCTAACTGCAGTCTTGTCAATGATTGATCATCGCCTTTACACCATTCTTGGGCGACTAAATCGGATTTTGTGCTTCGGACATTACTGTACTGTTGCCTTCTGAGGTCGCCACTAATCTCATTGGCAGTGTTTTAACAATTTGAACCATTTTCTCGTAATTCAAATGTAAAAGAATGTGTCGGCTAACTTGGGTCAAATCCATAGATGGAGAATTTATCTGGAATTTGGGATTGAACTAAAACCATGGATATAATATAGATATTGACCAAGGCCCATAATTACTTTCAAGCTTAGGTTTTAGTGTTTGTGATATGTGAGTGCCATCGTCTAAAGGGCAGGCTCTTCTATTATGATATTAGCACTAAAAGTCATGAATATATAATGAGAATTTCATTTTAAAAATAAATATTTGATGTATGATATAATTATAATTGATTTAACCTTTATTTTGGATGAATTGAACCTGTCTTGAAATTTATGGAGAACCAAAGTAAGCAAAATAGAAACTAGAATCGTCATCGACATAATGTTAAAACTTTGAATAACCTAACAAGTAAAATCCAGAAATGGAGGCATCTATGATATAATATGATGTGATGAAAACCCACAACACAAACATGAAGCCGAACGATGGACAACACAAGTTTACTCTATACTTGATTTGTTGAACAAGCAGCCCAAAACTTGTACGCAAATTGAAGTGTGACATGTCCCTCGTTCCTAAAACGAACATTCGACTTTTGAGGTCGCTAATCGAGGACCCTGCCCTGATCTACCATCGTGCCATGTATATTTCTGTCTTCCTCCAGCTTCTTGGCAATAAAATGAGATGGTGATTTTAGTGTCAGAAGAACTAAGTTGTTCAGTTATAAGTTGCTCACTTGTGGCAGATTTTAACATGCAATTATAACAATCACTACTAAAAAAAATCATTTTCAGCAACGAACTTTTAACGGCAATCTTTTTTGTCGCCACCGAAAGTGAGACTCGTAGTGGCAATATATATTTGTTGTTGTTAAAAGTGAGACTTTCGGTGGCCACCCACTTTGTCACCGTCGAAAGTGAGACTTTCAACAGCGACATATATTTGTTGCCTCTAAAAGTGAGGCTTTTTAATGGCGATAGTCTTTGTCGCAGCTAAAAGTTAGTTTTAGTGGCAACATTATCCTTTCGTCTCACAACATTAATGATTTTGCATCATCGTCTGGGATAACACTATTAATTACACTCAGAAGCAATTCATGAAACTATATGATAAAAATCATGTCTCTCGTAATATAATGTATTAGAATAGAGGCTACCTACTTCATGATTTTATCTTAATGGATTTATCATTTGATAGATACTATAGTGAATTTAAACTAATGAATTTGATTTTGAATTGATACTATATAAGAATTTTATCATTATCGTACATGGCGTTATTTTCCTCAATTCACTAACATCATCAAACAAATTTACTTTATACATTAGTTTAAAAACGGAAAAAATTTCACCTTTTAGTGAAATGAAATAATTTAAAAGTACACCAATTGAAGTAGACAACTTTTTCCTCATTTAAACCATATATTCATTTGATGCAAAGTTTCTTATTAATCAAATTTTTTAATCACACATACATATATATCCTATTTTTAAAATATTATGCAATAGATATAAAAAATTTAATACGTGTCCTTGAGAAAATTGATATAATGGATACGAGGAATTTAACTTAAATTTTCTCTTTTTGAATATTATAAAACATAATTAAAATGATTTCAAATTTTATTAAATAATTTTAATAATTAATTTATGATTTTTAATAATTCGATCTAACCAAAAAAGGATCAATCTTATGTGTGAAAAGCCATTCCCCTCCAAAACATTCGCAATCCCTTCATTTATAAAAGTAAAACATATTTCTCAACAAATTTTTCATCTCTAACAATTTCATCTCCATGTCAAGATATTTAATGAGAAAATGAAAAAATAAAAAATGAATTTTATTTATTTCATACTTTTCGCTCAATGAGAAAACGAGTCATATTATACAGAATTTACGATGTGGGACCTAGTCCTTGCAATCGAATCATTAATATAATATACAAAAAAAAACTCAACATATTTGATATATTTCTCTTTGAATGAGATCTCAATTTCAGCAATGTTTCATTAGATATCTTGACACGAAGATGGAATTATTAGAGCGGATGTTTCTTTCCGAATGGAAGAATCAAAATCTAGTGTCAAACAAATAGGTGACCTGTTGAATTCTATAGTGGCGAACTCAATGGAGTCAGTTATTTATTAAGAGTAGAATGTAATATTTTTGGGTTATTAAGGTATTTCACCATAATTAATAGAGTCAGTGACTAATAAACAACATTAACGGTGTTAATATTTGGTTTGAGTCCTTTTAAAACTACGGGGACTAACATTTTTCGACAGAATATATTTCAGGGATCAAAACCAAAACTTTTAAACTTCAGGGACCAAAATATAAATCAGGGCAAACTATAGGGACCAAAAGTAGGTTTGACCAGTCCACGTAAGCATTGACCATATCCAGTCATCATGCCACGTCAGCAAAGATAACGGCGTTAGTGACACGTCAGCAACTTTAACGGCGTTAATTTCGGATTTAGGTCCTTTTGAAACTATAGGGACTTACGTTGTGAAACGGACTAAACTTCAGGGACCAAAATCAAAACTTTAAAACTATAGGGACCAAAACCTAAATTGAGGAAAACTATAAGGACTAAAAGTTAGTTTAACCCTTTATAAAAGTAAAACATATTTCTCAACGAATTTTTCACAGATATTTGGGCCAAACATTTTCCTTATTTAGAAAATTAGCCAAACATTTTGGCTCTCTCCCTTATCAAACCTCTGCCTCCACAACTGCTGGGTTTGATTCGCCATTCCCATCTCTGAGTCTAAACCTCTCATTTCAGTTCGCTTCCTCATCTCCAGCGTTCTCGTCTTTGATCTTCTCTCTGGCGTTGCAGCGTTCACTCGTTCAGCTTTGTTCACATTCTCTTGGCGTTCTCCATTTTCTTCTTCGGCGTTCAGATCTGTCATTGGGTATTTCTTATTCTCGTCTTCTTGTTCGGGTTTCTGTTTCAGATCTTTTTCTTGATTGTATAACCCGCAAGGCTTCCCTTTTGCTCTCTACCGTAAGTCGTCTTGTCATTTTCCTTTCAGTGTGGATGCAGGGGTTGTTGGAGATGTTGTGAAAGGATTTGATTCAGAAATCTTGATTTCTTTCCCTTTTCAACCTTTTCCCCCTAAAATATTTTCAGTACTTGGGTATAAATTTTCATTTTGATGGTTATTGCATGAAATAGGATAAGAAAAGGGCAATAAGTTATATAAGTTCTGAGCTTAAATGTTTCAATATCTACAGCCTGAATATTACTGTATAAGAGTCATAGATTCACGGATGTTGGCCTTCCTCTGTTCCGTGCTGAGTGTGGGCCAAACAAACATTATTATCTTCTCTATGTTTCTTTTAAGTATGATTATGAGTTGCAAAAATTTTGTTGCCGATTATTTCTTCGTTTGGTTATTGTCTTGTAGATGTTGAAGATTTTTACAACCAATGTGACCCTGGTTAGTAGGAATGTCCTTAGTTCTCCATTCATTTATTCCTTTTCTGCAAAATTCTTCACTAAGTTGCTGATGTGTAATGATATTGTTTGTGTTGATAAAGTTACCGTATGCAAATATTTTTGCATTGAAGTTGCTAGTTGGTGCAATACCCTCTAATGCTTTCTTTAAGAATTTAATACATTTCATCAGTTGATTCATGAAATTTTTGAATCCATTTTGGCACTCTTTAGTTTAAATTCTTTCCTTTTTAAGTGCAGTAAGTGAATAGTGTATTTTATCGTCCTTCGTTTCTTATTCTGTTGCATGCATTGATAGATTAGTAATGTACTGTATTTTATTGGCAAAAAAAAAAAAGTAATGTACTGTATTTTATATTCAAAAAATAGGCAAGCCTTGCTCATATATCCTTTATCTGTAGCTTTTCTGTTCTTTTTCGTTATGATTATCTTATTCTTTCATATATTATGACTCATGTTAAGTGGGACAAGGAGGATAAGTTGGACCGTCTTATTCATAATAATTTATATATTATGACTCATGTTAAGTGGAACAATGAATTATTGTAGTTTCTTGTTTAATAATTATTTGTGTTTCTTGTTTTTGTTCTATTTGCTATTCCTTTCTTCAATTACTCATAAGTATTGCTTACCTTTACGTGTGTACTCTTTAATTTTATGTAGTTAGCCATAAATAAGGTTTATTTATGCTTTCTATTCTAATTTTTAAAGACTGCTTACAAGGAAGATTAGTTTGTAAAGTAGTTAACCATAAATAAGTTAATATTTATGCTTATTATTTTATTTCTTGAAGATTGCTTACCGGTGGAAAAGTAGTTAGTTTATTGTTGCTGATTTGAACGTTAAGTATTGTTTCATATATATTTTGTATGGGTTTTATATCTTGTAGTGTTTCTAATCTTTTTTTAATTAATTGACTAACTTGTATCTCAATTTCTTCCCATAGTGACAATCAAACCCTTGCCACCCCTAGAACTCTCACACCAACCACTTGTGAGCTGAACAATGGTTTTAGATAGTTTAGCAATTTAGGAAATTTAACCTTTGTTAGAATTATTTTTATCTATGTATTTATCTTCCAATTGGATAACTTTTGTACTCTCTTTAATGAAATAGAATTATTTTGATGATTTTCAATTATGTGACTATTATCATTTAATATATTATTAGTTCCTTGTAAAGTGTATGTTAATTTTAATTTAATTATTAATTGTTTCATTTTAATATTTATCAGAACAATATGTTTGTGTACAAGTATAAATTTTAAGAATTTTATTTATTTTTTAAAAAATTATAACCATTGTAATCTTTAAACAATTTAATTTAAAAAATTATTTCAACTTTCAACGGTGACATGCATTAACAGCAACAATGTTGTTGCCACTAAAAACATTTATTCATGGTGACAAAAGAGTCGTTGCTGATGCATGGTGGCTACCAATCCATGCTTTCAACGACGACAACATTGTCACCGCCAATAATGTTGTCATTGATTGTTTACTTTTAGCAGTGACCTTCAAATGTCGTTGTATAAACTTTTGGCGACAGCCACTATGGTGGTAATGTGACGGTGATTTTTTGTTGCCGCTGAGGAGTTTTATGCGGTGACATTTACATTTTCAGTGGTGATTTTTTTGGCCATTGACTGTTAATTTTTTTTTATAGTGAATGGGACTCCACACATTCTCCTGACGATGAATTGAATGTTGTTAACACCGACTTCCTCATAGGTTTGGCATTCTTGCATCAAAATGCAGTAGTTGCGCATGAGTGGCATAGACAGTGCTCTTACCCCTTGCGTATTTCTAGCACTTACTTTTGATACATTGTTAACTAAGTCTCATCCATTAACCCTATTAAGTGTCAGTGACATTCTTTGAACATGTTTAGCCAAACAAGGAATGAATAAATTTTTGTGCTCGTGTGATCCTCAACCCACATCCATCTTTCATTGAAGGCAAATGGAGAGATCATTCAAGAGAGTATCCAAACCATTTTGCAACGCTTACAAAAGATTAATCTCTCAAGCAAGTATAATAACTAGTTTGACCTAACGGGAATTTTAAAAAAAAAAAAAAATATATATATATATATATATATATAAGACAATATGATTGAATCTTTTCAATAGATCCTTAGGTAATGTCATCATAATCTACTTAACATTCAGTGTTGTTATGAAGTGAGTTGTCGAACTGTAAATTCCTGGATGGCTAGGAAATGCCAGTTTCAGTTGTGTCAACACATGTTTCATTCACTGAAGGTCCAATCCAACGTCCCATGGAAGAAAATGACTCAAGATTTGAATTCGATGCTGACTTGCTCCTTTGATTTATACTGTAAAGTTTAACAGGATTTGTCGCATTGGAGGCTTGTGCGCTAGAGTCCCCTGTAAGTGATTTTAGAGATAGGTGAAATACAGATAAGCTTACAAATATGCAATTTTTTTTGGGTGTATAATCTTATATACAAATAGGCATACGATGAATACAATCATGCATATATACCTGCTACTTTTGCTGGCAATTTGCTTTTGATCCACGATAATCCTCAAACCAGAGCCGCCTTTAACTCTATAGATTTTAACATTGCCAAGGAATCAAGGGAAATCGTTATGCTATAGATATAAATTCCACTTATTAAAATAAGATAAAGAGGTTATGACATTCACACCCAAATAACGACATTTGTTTTTTTGGGAAGATCTATAAAGATGCTCTCAGTTAGCCTGTTTTCATTGTCTTACTGCTCCTAGAAGTTACTTTCTAGTTTTATTTTCTTCAAGCTATAAAAGGTAAGGTAAAACCATAATGAGTGATTCATTCATTGCTTGAGAGAAAATACTGTTACACTCATTCTTATATATATAGATGATATGAGGTCACAGAGGCACGTTGTCCTAGTAACAGAAGGATCTGGAAACATGAAATACTAAATAACAAATGGGCTAAATAACTACATATTGGCATTTGTTTTAGGCTTTCCTTCACTGGATTAGGTGTGTGCTTCAGCACAAGTTTCGGCTTTTCATTGTATTCCCGGGAAAATGATATTAAAATTATGAATAGATATAGAATTACCTGGAGTCCTTGAGTCCAGCTAATTGATTGTTCATGGAGGAACCTGTTACCCTGGAAGAACGCAGTGGCTCACCCACTATCCCCCTATTTCAATAGCATTTCACAAAACTAGTGAATTAAAGGAACTGTCATGTGGAACATAGATTATTCACCATATATAAGGAAGTAAACGAGGTTATGATGATGCACACAGTAGCAACAAACAAACAAATAAAATTAAAATTGTTATGAACATTATTATGTGGATGTCCATATCTTCCATTATCTCAAATTATCTTTTGTATCCCCTTATTACCTCATGTAAATTTTAATAGTGTTTTATTCTGATGTTGTAAATTCTTGCCTATAAATATAAGGCAGACTGCATAATAAACGGATGATTCCTCTTCCTCCCTTTTCTCTCTTCCTCTCTTCTCTACGCTTGCTCCTCTCTCTCTCTCTCTCTCCAACTTCTTCCTTCACTTCTTCTCCCTCTTGTTCTCTCATCTCTTCCTCTATGTTCTTCCTCTCAATTTATAAAACACGAGGTTTTCTTGGATTCTTCTTCAGGTACGTTTTTATTCAAAGTTATTTTCATTCACTGAATCTGAAGATCTGAAAAATAATCAGTGGATCTGTAGATATATACATATTTGCAGAAATATAATTGCAAAAATCTGAATATCCCCGCCTTATTGTCCTCTTTCTTGCACAAATCTGAATGCTCAGCATATGTGTATGGTTTTTCTCTTTTTCTGCATTCTTGAATCTACTTGAGTGGCTCATC
>QFDD01004952.1:0-12678 GCA_006871305.1 Vachellia collinsii | reverse complement strand
CGTCAATGGTCAACATTCAAAAAGGGCAGCTTTTGATTAAATTATCGTGGGCTTTGTGGGCTGGTGTGGCCCATGAGAAGCACTGACATTTAATTAATTAATTAATTAATTAATTAATTAATTAATGTTACTGTTAAAAATGAAATGATTGAGGCCCAAAACAAGAAAGTGAAAGACAAAAAAGGAAATTTTCGTTGGCCATGAGGCTTCCAACCTCGACTTTTTGCAAAGCCAATCGATGTGGGTTACCCTACAAGCGGTTCAGCTTCAAATTCCAACAACCGCACCATGCAACATAGCGAACATTATACATGTAAAGATCATCGAAATAGATATTTACAGCCTACCATATGAGTAAAGATTATTATTTACCTTAAATTTATACACATCACAGTTTTAATAAAAATATAGTAAGATAGATTAGTTAAATAAAAATTATCAGTAAAAATAATATAACACGTTTTTAACAAAAATTTTCAAATAAATAGTAAGAATAGGAATAAGAAAACGACCAAACATGCACGTGCAAGCATCTTTGCTTCGTATTTTGATTCGTGTTAAACAAAGATTTAGAGAAAAAATATGGTTTCAAAAAATAAGAAACATGCAACCCAAATAGCATCCCCTCTTTTTGCAATTAACATTTTTTTTTTTGGGGTTTTATATAAACTGAGCTCGAAGTGCGAAACGAAACAAGTTCTAACATTTAGATTATTTGTAAATATTATACGTAGATATACTTAAAAAAAATACTATTTTTGTCAGTAAATGTGAACGGGTAATTACTAGATATATTTTTAAAATTAATAATCTCCTCTTGTGATAAATTATACGCAATTATTATAAAAACAAAAAGATGAATGATGAAAGAGCTTGAACTGATGATTCTTTGAAGGAAAGTTAAAGGAAATAAAATAAACGAGTAGGCACAAGGAGTTTATAGAGAATAATAAAAAAAGGGGAGCAGTTTGCAAGATCAAAATTGATAGAGAATACACTGGAAAAGTTAGTGTGAAAAGCTCACAAATATTAATGCCACAATGTAGGGAGGCTAGGGCCCAAAACACCTTTAGGTGGCAGAAATATTGCCACTAGCATTGGCTTCGATTGGAAAGCCCCATCATCTTTCACTTTACTTGCATTCAGTGGCTCTTCCATTCTAATTTCTGGCCTCCCAATAATTTCAAGCCAAGGTGAACCTTGTGCTTCAATTATATATTGTTTGGTTGTAAGGTTACGCAGTTTCAATCAACAGAAATGAATGTCTAAAGTCTGAAACTAGCTGTGGTTTCAGAGGAACATCAGAGAACCTGTACCTAGGAAGATTAATTCATATGATGCCATTAAGTAGGGTACCAAGAAACATGGAGGTCATAAAAACAAAAGAAAACAAGATGGTTCTTCTGTATATGCCATTAAGGAGGGTACCTAGTCTCATACTATAGTTCTAAATCACAGTTTGGACGATCACCTAATATTCATCCCACAATTAGAAGAGCCAAAAAAGTAAAGCTTATGTGTATGTTTTTCAGAAACCAAACCAAACGATGAATTGCCAGAGAGAAACGATGATCATGTTAGCGATGTCTGAGGTAGATAAGCAGCATCTTCATTTCAACCACTAAAATTAAACTATAACCCTATCATTTTTGGCCAACAGACCGTACCTAAATGAAAATTCCTATTGGTGGCAACAATATATCATGTCACTCTGTAATCATGGCAATCAAATCACCAATCACCGACTAAAACAACGACTTGTACCAAGAAATTCCTATTCACTCTCTTCAACCCAAAACAGGGGCACATGTCCATTAATATTAATTCCAAGATCAATCAGGTACTAACAAAAGAAAGCTTTAAAACAGAATGTCTAACGGACTTTAGGAAACATTAGCGTCTATCTTTAGCCAGTAACCAGACAAAATTTATTCAGATGATTGGATTTCATCCCATGAAGAGGTTCTTCATTTGGAAGCAGTCGATAATCGTTTCCATCAGTAGCCCAGTAGCCAAGCATAAAGCACAAACAATCAACAGCAAAAAAGAAAATTAAAGTAGCAGGTACGCGAGTTCACGCTGATTAATAAAACTATCTTTCAACTCTCGAATATGGACTGAAACAACATCCAAGTTCTCAATGGTTCAAAATTGAAAGTGTCCACGAACATCGTAATTTTAACCAAGTTATAATCCAATACCATTTTAGCCTAAGCGGTTAGGACAACAGCTCCTCCAGCCTCCTTGATCTTCTTCTCAGCAGTCTTGGACACGAGTTTGGCCTTCACGACGACGGGCTTATTCTCAGGCAAGACCCCTTTGCCTAACACCTTGAAGTACCCATATTGAGTGACATCGATCAAGGGGGCGTTATCCTTGGAAGCCTTATCTTTCACTTCTTGGGGAACCAACGACCAGAGCTTGTCGATGTTGACAATGGGGCAATGGAATTTGTTGCGAAGCTTGTGGAAGTATCGCATACCGACCTTACCGAAATAACCAGGATGGTACTTATCGAAGAGGATTCGGTGGTGGTGCATACCTCCGGCATTACCTCGACCTCCCGGATGCTTCCTGTGCTTTCCGATACGACCATGGCCAGCGCTCACGTGCCCTCTCTTCTTTCTGTTCTTCTTGAATCTCGTCGTCATCTTCCCTGCTTCTGTATCCCACTTCCTGTCTCGCAACTACGGCGCGTCGGAGTGAAGAATAGGGTTCCAGTATTTATCAGGGATTCTTGATGATTTTACTCTTTTGACCCCAAAGGGTATTGGTTCATTTGGGATTTCATTTTTGGGCCAACGATTCAATTTGTAATTATCTTTTTAGTCTTTTGGGCTGCGTAAAATAACATTGTCTACCATTCTTTGAGCTTTAATCTGGACCTAACCAAAAACACATCACCTAAAGAAAAATTTAGTTTTTGAAGAATATCCTATGAATCATAATATATGACATGAAGATTCAATATTCGTAACACGTCGCTCTTCATTTTCTTCTAGAAATGTGTATTAAAATTTTTAATTACGTTAAGAGATTTTTAATTTTAATTTTTCAGTTAAAAAATTAAATGCTTTTACCAAAATAAACTAAATATTACTGCCAACGTTAACTAAGCACTCATGGGTAAATAAGAGGTCTTATTCACCAAAAGAAAGTCAGTATTAAATAAAATTAAGAGTTTTTTAATTAAATTGAGAGAAAAAAAAACTTGATTGAAATCAGATGAGTTTTATTAAGACAGGTGAAGAGAACAGGAGTGGAGTTCATGTTGGTTTACCTTTTAAAACAGAAGTGGTAATGATACAAAATAAGTAACTTGAAGCTTTCCATAATAATTCTTTTCAGCTAAAATAAAAATGAATTTGCAACCTTATTGAAATAATACATAACGTTCTCCATAGAAGTAATATCTCAACAAAATGTACTTAAAAATTGAAAATTATTCTTTTGCTTATCAAGAACCTCTATTGTTCTCCTTTCAAATTCCCTAATGTAGTGAATAAATAAATGTCTAGACACTTGTTCACCCAAAAAAAAAAAATTATCTAGACATTTGGACAGTAGTATGTGTTTTTATTACCAACTAAATTGAATGTTAATAAATCACAACAATTAAACTATCTCCGCTAAGTCATGATTGAATGTTGTAGCCTGTTAATAAATCACAACGGTTAAAATATGCCCCAACTTTTAGCCCCATCTAAGGGCATGTTTAACAAACATTTCTAAAAAACACTTTCACATAAATCGAAACAACTATCTCACATACTCATCTTGGATTATGTGAAATCTTTTTTTAAAAGTTATTCTCAAACATAGCATTACGACCCTACTTGGTATTGCCCATCTTCAACGTGAGGAAGAGTTCAAAACAGAAAGTGCAAGAAATCTTCAGGTTGACTCAATTATTTATCAATATTTTATCAATATTAATGTATGTTTCGATAAAACCCACGTCTTTTTTTTTTTTTTTTGACCAGAAAAAACCCACTTGTCAATACATACCTATTTACAATTGATTTGATTTCACAACTTTCCATTTATCAAACTGAACCAAACCGAATTCCCACAAATTTATTGAGCCCATACTGCGACTCCTTGCAATAAATTTCCTTCAATACTACATGATAATCCAACCTGGTTGGCCAATGAAGACCACCATACCTATCTAACGACAGCGAGTCCTGCGCTACAATTAATGTGTTCTTTCAAATGTAATCTAAGTAAATACCTGTTGTAAATTCTCTTAATTTAAGGGTGAGCAATAATTAATAAAAGAGATGAGAAAGATGCCATGGCAGCGGGAACTGACTACCATTGCTTCCTTGAACCCAGAGGAATGGAATTGGATCCTGATATGTGACCTCGATTGCCAAAACCTCCCCGTCCCCTGGAGCGGAAGTTTCCCCCAGATCCTACAAAATTTAAAACAATCACAAACCATCCCGATGATCGACTTAAAACTTCAATTCAGTGAGGGGAAAATTTTGATTACCAAATTGACCAGAACCAGCTGACCGAGCCAAGGCAGAGAGAGCAGGACTCACAACCTGGCCAGCGTCTAGTAAGATCTTAATCAGATCCCTGACAAACTTCACATTTGCATGTGTGAAAAAGGTGAAGGCAGTTCCTTTGGCCCCTGCACGACCTGTTCGACCAATTCTGTGGACATAATCTTCCAGGCTTGTGGGGAAATCATAATTGATCACGCATTTTATGTCCTTCACATCTACAATCAACAAAGCAAAACATCATAAGGATTTCAATGCAAGGATTTAGATATGGAGAAAACTGCGAAAATCCTTATCCCTGCACCCCTAAGATTATGGAGATCAAACTCAAAGTCAACACATTCATACATAAATGTGCCCACCTTAACCTTGCAGGGATAAGGAGCAGCTTCACCATCATTTCCACCTCCCATATCCAATTATCCACTAAGCATGCATGAGTCAACCAGGCTGCAGAGACAACCAGCTCCCTAACTGTGGATGGGCTGCAATCAATTTCACTATGTTCTTAAACAAGGGACACCACTAGTGCATAATTGACAATTGACCTTATATCACCAAGCATTCACCCATCCTATCCTACTTAGCCCCACACTGCAACGGCCTATAATAGAAACGATAGGCCAACATTTAAGACATGTCAATGGAACTGTGCTCCAGGTATCCATGTAACATGACCACCAACAACATGATAGTAACATAACAACAACGCCAGGCAGCTTACTGAGAGCAAACAAAAGAGCATCATCTTTCAGTGCAATTCATTAATCCCTTGGTCAAGTTAGAGGAATTTCCAATAGACTAACAATATGGCATCTCTGCATACCCAAACCACAAATTCGAAACTGGACAGCAGCTGGCCGACTCACCTGTCTCTAAATTTTTAACCCAATCCCAAAAGCCTACATTTCTAACACACAGTGATCCTACCAAGACCCCGAGCAGCAACATCAGTGGCAGTCATTATTGGACTTCTGCCACTCTTAAATTCAGCCAAGACCCAGTCCCTTTCGGCCTGGTTTTTATCACCATGGATAGAAAGTGCAGGCCAGCCATCCATTCTCAATTGTCTTGTAACTTGATCGCAACCCTTTTTTGTCTCAATAAATATAAGAATTCGACTTCCATCCATCACTTCTTTAAGCAGTCTAATCAATCTGCATTTGCACAATCAGTTTATAAGCAATAATTTGGTGGGCAGAAACAATAAGCCATATTGTTCATTGGTGAGAAGACAAACCTATTGTATTTCTCTGCTTCTGTTAAAACTTCAACAACTTGATTTATAGATTGATTTGCTTTCAAATCTTGTGATCCAATAATTACCTTAAAGATGATGATATCCACAAAACAAATAACTCAATCTTTAGTTCCAAAAGAAAATCAACACAATTTAGCAAATAGAATGTAAAATAGAGATCCTATGATGATAAACCTTATATGGGTTGCGTAGAAACTGCCTTGCCAGAGTTTCAACCTCTCTTGGCCATGTTGCACTCCAATACAATGTCTGTCTATCAGGCCGGATCTATTATATATAAAAAATAACTATGAAATTTCAAAATGCACCATAAAATCCAATAATGAAATGAATAAGATATAATGATAATGGTACCTTAATCTGTTTGTATACTTAACAAACCAAGTACACCCAAGAGTTGACTTCTTTAAAGGTTAATTTATGATTTTAATCTATCATTCATTGTTGCTTATATTCTTCATAAATGGACTACACCACTCACAGAATAATTACTCAGTTTGGTAGCAACGAACTTCTGTTTTATTGACCCCCTCCCCTTTGTTTGAATTTTAGATATTTGACCCTGTCATTACCCCCAACCAGCGACATATTTGATTTTAGAATTTCTAGCATGGCTACAAGAGACTAGGTTAGTCTACTAACCTTAAGTCAAAACTCTGGATATAAGTTTAATACAATTGAAAGCTTTACCCCAACTTACTTAGAACCAATTATGGAATTGAAAACTAAAAGGATCAACGAATTTTCTAGGCTATATAATTCGCCACTTTCTGATGTTGCTAAATATTTGATGGTTCATGGTTGTGTAAAGTCATTTCAGTACGGTGACTACGATCCCTACCTGCCCAACAATTTTTCTTATCTGAGGTTCAAATCCCATGTCCAGCATTCGATCAGCTTCATCCAACACAAGGTAAGTCACTCTTCGCAGAGTTGTATGCTGAGCTTCCAACATATCTATAAGGCGACCAGGTGTAGCTATAACAATTTCAACACCTGTAAAGAACCAATAGATAATAGTCTTACATTCATAAATTTCATCTATACAAAGGGTCAAAATACAAGCCACTTATGTTTACTGAAAAAGCAAAAGGTACCTCTTTTAAGATCACGAATTTGAGGTCCCTTTGGGGCACCACCATAGATACAAGTACTTCTAATACTAGCTCGAGAACCAAATTTTACAGCTTCTTCCTGAATTTGAACAGCTAACTCTCTAGTTGGAGCCAGAATTAAGACAACGGGACCATCACCTTGTACTGAATGAGCGGGTAAGATATCAATAATGCTATGAAACCAGAAAAGGTGAAAACTTGAAAATGAGCAAACATGGAAACAAATGCATACCCAATCGAGGTTGTGCACTGATATGCACTAAAGCAGGAAGCAGATATGCAAGTGTTTTTCCTGAGCCAGTCTCAGCAATGCCAATCAAATCCCTACCCTTCAGAGCCATGGGCCAACCTTGAGCCTGAATTGGTGTAGGCTCCACAAAACCCAACTTGGCAATCACCTCAAGGCAGTAATCTAACATGTCGGATAAAATGATCAACAAAATAAGTCAAGAAAAGTCATCAACAATCAGAATACCATGGAAAGGCAAGTCACCAGGAAAATTTGCATCTTGAAACGTTCGAATAGGTTTAGGAATGTCATGCCCTTGCACTGTGATCTCCCTATTGGTGCGGTAAACCATAAGCTCATGATCAGACATTGCCCGCACAGAGGAGCTTTCGATGTAAAAGTTCTTCTCAAAGGGAACCAAATTCCTAAAGTCTTGCTTGGGAAGTGCTATGTTGTCCAAGTCACCCTTGGAAGATCCACCATGCCTTCCTCCTCTACCACCACCGCCACGGCCACGGCCAAATCCTGAATTTCCACCAAAACCTCTACCTGCAGCCCCACTTCCTCTCCCCGCGGTCTTGTCCCCGTGAGCTGCACCAAATCTACCACCTCCCCGATCTCTTCCGCTGCCACGACGACCTACGTCATCTTTTCTATCTCCAGCATGACCGTTTCCGTGTCTACCGCCGAATCCCCTTTGGCCAGTGCCCCCACCGCGACCTATGTCAAAGCCTCCAGGAGGCGGCATGAACGGCGGCAACTCATTACAATTTGGGGCAACGGGTGTCGTTCCAAAAGCACTCCCAGCACCTCTTCCACCCATATTATAACCAGCCGTTGGGGGACCATAAGGAGCAGGACCTCCCCTGGCACCGCCAACCATTGGAGGGACCACCGGCGGCATAGATCCAATTAAATCACTGCATTAAGAAGAGCAAACAAACGTTGAAGAAGAAAAAGGGCACATGTATAAGGCGAGTAAACACAATGCTAAGATCCGCGACCAACCTCCTGCGGTTGCGATAAGAAGTCGAGTCTGCATATCTGTTGTCATAAGGGTTCATGCTGAGATCCTTGGAGCTAGCAAACACAACTAAAACTGCAGAGAAGGTACCTAGGGTTACGGAATTCGGTGGTGTTCTGAATATCGCCGAAGGCAAGTCTTTTTCTGTCTACGTCTTTCAATACTCAAATTATTTTGGCTGAGTTTGTGTCGTCTAGAGGATTACTTCTTGTTCCGAATCTGGAATTTGAGCCCGGAGAGAGGCGAGTTCGAGAATCAAAATTCCAGCAAAATATATATACACGCGCGTGCGGGGAGGGAAGATGATAAAATATCTGTCCGACCGACCTGAAAAGCTCCAACTTGAGCCCAAAATAACAATCCTTTTGAAGATTTTAATTTGGAGATCAATAGATACGTTGAGATTAGAACAAAACTTGTGGTGCTTTAATTATAATTATTAGTACTTCACGTTTAATTAATTTTTCTTGTCAAAGTTAGTCAGATTAACATTTTTTCTGGAATAAAATATTGTATTTTTCTACTTAAAGTAATTATATTTAAAATATGATAAAACACTAAATATAAATACTTTTTCTTTTTCAAGAATTTAAACGTTAAAAAGACTAACATATTCTATTAAATCCAATCTTATTAATCTAAAGAAAACATTTTTTAATGTATTTTTTATGGCTTCCTCACATTGGGGTTGAGGAGGTGAATGTTGTCAGTTCCCAACCATTTGCTGGCATGAACAACTTTCTACTGAGATTGAAGAGTGTGCATGCTTAAAGAAAATTTAAACTGTTGTAAGGTTACCTAGCAATATATTATACGTTAGTCAATATTAGAAAGTTGGGATAACAATTTAAGAAAGATGAGAATGTTGAAATATATAAAATAAAATTTATAATAAGTATATATAAATGACATTTATTAAAAAGAAAATGGTAAAAAACAATAGAAGTTATATATATAAAAAAATCGTTGAAATCACTAGCCACGAGAGAGTACACCACACAGTCTTTTAAAAAGGCTTAGGAAAGACTGAAGTCATTCAATAAAGTGATTGGCCGGACTTTTTAGTTGATAATTTACTTAAATATTTGATTATTAATATAACGAAGAAGTCTTGTTGTATTTGTCGTAAACCAACAAATTCCAGAGGCAAAACGAATATGATAGTGTAGCATTTACATTCTTGTAACCAAATGGTCACACCATCAGAAAATGAACAGAATCGAAATTAAGAAGATATTTATAAATGAAGCCGGATAGTAAGAATAATAATCCTCAATTCACAGCACTAAGCAAATAATTAATCATCTACTTCATTCATGCGTCCTGAAATGAATAGCAGATACGTTAGAGTGGTGGGAGCCATGTAAAGAGAACATGAGTAATTAAAATGGAGTTACCTGGAAAGCACATACAAGGCAAGAATCTCGCGGAGTAATGGTGTTTGTGTTGAGAAACCATATTGTCATAATGGCTCTTGTTTAGAACCTCACCCCCATTAAAAACCAGAGCAACCTCACAGAACTCTGGAGCATTTTGCTTCACTATTTCCCCTCTGCTCAACTTGTTCTTCCCCCTGCAGCAACATCAAAGCTACTTTAATTTGTTTCATAACATGCCAGCAATCAAATTATTAAAAATAAGTCAATAAAATCCAAGCACGCACACACCATGAGTGGGCAGGCTTTTTAATTCCCATGACGAGGTTTCTTATGTTAAGAACGGAGATAAGTCCCAGAATTGCTTTGGCAGTGTCATCGCTCTCCAGATGCACCGTTTCTGCCCTCACCTATGTATGCGAAAATCACAAAACAAAGTCAGAGGTATATGGTTTAGAAACAATATAAACAGTTCTCGTTATATGTATGTATATATAAACACACATAGATACCTGAGCATCGTTGCTCAACTGGATGTACTTCTGCAAAATGTTGTTCGTCTTGTTGATCTCTTTGTTCTCATAACTCCTCACTCGTTGCTGGTTTACTCGGCTTCTTGGTAATTTTCCTACTGTCACACATGCCATCATCAATACATCAACAATTCACTTAACCAAACATAGAATTCCCTGTTCATCAGCTTCACAAATAAAGTGTGGTTATGTCTAAAGAACTATCCCTCTCAATAAGCTAGTATTTTGGGATGGGTTTCTTCTTTAGACTTGTGTTCACAAGAAGTCGAAAGAGAGAACATATCGGAAGAAAACTTGTCTCTTGAAGTTATAAACCACACTTGTAGCGGATTACTCGGCTACAAGATGGAAATGTGAGGGACGTGAGGAACAGCGTGGTTGTAGTTGCTACCTGGCGTAGGAATCGAAGTGAAAGGAGCAGAAACATGGATAAAGAAAATCCGAGAACTCCGAGAAACAACATGATTCAGAGCCCATTTAACGACGTCCGTGTCATCTTTCCCAACAGCCACGTAAATGTCCTCATCTCTACTTCGTCTGTTATCTGTTTTGCTCTCTCCTCCTTCATCTTCAACGATCTCCTCTATTTCTGATGACACAGCTTGCCAGTTGCAATGCTTCTCCTCAATCTCGTCTTCGTCTCCAACCACAATATCAATCAGATCACTAAGTAGTACTCTGTCGCCTTCCTTGGGAATTTGAGGCGTAAGTATTTCCTTCGAGTTATAAAAGTATGAGTTATTATGTTCGGCAGCAAAAGAAGAGACGCCATTAACAGTTGGTTCATTCTCAGACCACCATCGTTGTCTGGTGTAGTAATCGTTGGCCTCTGTTGGTTTAGGATCATCATTTTCCATATTTGAGTCCCTCGTTTTGTGACATCGGAAAACAAGGGGAGAGCACAGAAAGATAATGAGGTTACTGATTCCGAATTGGCAGTTTCTGGAGAAGGGTTCGTTGGAAACGAAGTGGAGATGGCAGATTCTGCTTTTGCCAAGATTCGGTGCGAGTCTTTGGTTTTGTCATTGGTTTTTGTTAACTTTCCATCCACAAGAACAAGGTCTCTTTATTTTGCATGTCTTGGGAGAGATTGAGAATGAAGCTGTTATTGTTCGGTGATATCAATGATTCAGCCTATATGCCAGCCTTCCTTAAGCTGCCCTGTATATGTATTTGATTTGACCATATGATTATTATGGCTCTTTGTTTAATTTCCGAAGATTTTATGAAAATTGATTCATTGTGGAGAGAGGTTTCCAGTAAGTCTGCTTTCAAAATCGAAATTAAGCCTCTTGGCTTCATTAGGAGTTTGTTAGATGTGTACGTGGTATTTGAGTTAGATTTAATTAGAACTCTCCTTTTTATAAAAGATAAAAATTATTTTTTCCCCCAAAAACGGAAATAATTTACAATTAGTGATTTATTAATGATTAGCATTCATCATTATTCAGTGATTTTCATAGTTCCCTTCTGAAAGATCTGCAGTTAAAAGTTATTTCTATATTGCGCATGATATAAATTCATCTATCTTCTTGATTTCATAATACTACTATAATATATCATTATTATGTCTGAAGCGTTAATCTTTTCACCTAACAGCTTTAACTAATAACTGTAAAACTTAAACAAACTTCTCTAACTAATAACCTTTACTATGAGTATATTTGACATTTTAAAAAATAACTAAGCATCTTTAACTTGTATAAAATAATTAACCAGAGCTTGTATAAAGGAATGGTAGTTATCTTTACATTGCAGAGGAGAGGGGGGTAGAAACTTTTGCCTGGAAGGCCAACATGATTCTGTCAGCTCTCAGTTGTTTTGAAGATGTAAGATTCATATCATTGGATAATTTTGTTAGGTCAGTTATAATGGGTAAAAGGTCACAATTTATTGAGATGCTCTCCGTGTAAGCCTCCACTAAACCAAGCAGCAAATGCTCCTACGCAGTGCATTATCATCATTATTGCTTTACAAACATGCGAATACAGAACAGGCGATCCATCCACAGTGGAAGATCAATGATCGAGTGAGGATGACAAGGTAAGAAAATATTCCATTGTTGCACACTTAAAACATATCTAGCATCTGTTCTCCCTGTGAAGTATAAGTACGTCTGCTGAATTTCTCTATATCGAGCCCAAGCTGTTTGATGATTTGCCTCAATGAAATTTTTCACTTCAGCACTGTGTTGGACACTGCTATATCATATGATGTGCAAATTGGCATTAGGAACGAGTCAATTGATCAATAATTAACCATTGTTGCGGTTGATGCTAGATAGATTATGGGCGAATATTAAACACTTTAATCCTCTATCGTGTTCCAACAATATAGCTTGGTGGATATAGTTTCTGATATGATTCTGATTTAAATGCCTGTCCTTCAATGAACAAACATTTGATGTATCTCTGCCACGTATTCAATATAGATAATGGATCCTTTCATTGCTTGATTGACCCTGATGGATAGCTCACACAAGTCTGTCATTCCTTTCTTTTGTGGAAGGAAGTTACAGAAGGAAGCAAATCTTAAGTTAGATTCCCATAATTCTGGGTTGGACTGGACCATGAATCCACAATTCCTTGCACGGAACATTAACCAAACAATCAAGTTGATAATAAGT
>QFDD01004951.1:0-16793 GCA_006871305.1 Vachellia collinsii | reverse complement strand
AAAACTTGATTCCAAACTCGAGTTCCACTTCAAGTTTTGATTCATAAAACTTCAAACACTCATTTAACTCGAGTTTATGATCCAGGACTCAAGTTTTGACTTCCAGAAACAATTTTGAGCATCCAATGAAGGTTAGATGATATGTAACTCAATGTATGATGATATAACATATATGTAAACTTCAAATTGAGTTATTTAACAACATCATCCTCCAATTTCAAATATAAAAGCTTCAAACTTGATGTTCCCATTTTATTTCATAAGATCATTAAACTCAAACAACCTTTCTCCTTTTCATTGACCAAACTACATAAGGAATTTATATTAAATATAGTAGTTAGTCAATATACATTATAAAAACTTTTTGCTCTTATATATTTGACATCATCAAAACTAATCATATCTAACATAAACAACATATCCAAATCATAAGTTGATAAAAATAGGTAATAAGATTGGATAGAGTAAGAATGGAATCATTAGAAATTAATGAAGATGAAAGAAGGATGAGCACACAGCAATTTATCCTGGTTCGGTCCTCTCTGATCTATGTCCAGTCCTTAGACTCCTCTGAGATTTGCAATCCACTATATCTTCCAAGTTTAACCAGGTACTTGGAAAACCATTATAGCCACATATTCAATATAACACATACACAGGCTATTTCAAGTTTGTAACCGTGGGTACTTGAGAACCCCATAAACTTATCTAGATATTTATGAAACCCACTCAAGTTTGTAACTGTTGGTACTTGAGAAACCCCACAAATTTAACTAGATATTTGTGAAACAGATTCAAGATTTAACGAAGGTACTTGAGGACCTTTACAATCACTCCCCCTTACCACATGTAAGGTTACACTCTATTTCACTCAGGTCTATCCTAAGTTACTCTCAAAGGTTGGGATGATTTTATCTGGGAAATATTTCACTCTGTGAAGCAGATTGTATTATCACTGAAGCTCTCGGAGAAGTATAATATCAGAGTCCTAATGATGTTGTGTGATTTCCTTGAATACACACATTACGGGTTGTGCTTGATGACTCTGTATACTTCCTCATCTTTCTCCGTTGGTTGCTTCCTCTTATTTATAGATGTTGTCAAAATATATCCGTTCGAGAGGAGCGTCGTATTTGTCTGTTGGCTTTGGCTCTTCTATTCTATCTTTCAAATTTGTAATCTGTTTAGACAATATTTGTTTGTTGAAAGATAAAGAACAGCCATTGTGAAGTTTCCGTTGAACTTTATATCCGTTACTCCCATCTTCTTTGTTCAACGTTTTACATTTAATGCTTATGACACTAAGTCTGGTCGTCTCTATAATTTTTGTCCGTTGAGCATTTTTCGGTGAGACAATCAGGTGACCCTTTCTCTGTTAATAAGTAAAAGGAATAAGCATTTATGAGTGCAAATGAGATTCAAATAAGTGTTGCATGAATAAGGAAAGATTTGAGATCAACATAAAGCTTCTGACACGCTGCGTAAATGTCAGATAAAGCAAACTCGAGTTTTGCTTGCTAGAACTCAAGTTATTGATGAAATTTCAAAGTAGAATTCACATAACATTTGTTGTAACTCGAGTTTTAATAAGAGTTTTGATAAAACATGAGTTACATAACATAGAACTCGGGTTTTCAGAAGTTTCCATGTGTAAAAATATTTTGTGCTCTTCGAGACTCGAGTTCCATTTATCAAAACTTCAAGTTTTAGCTATTTTCAAATCATAACTTTCATTGCAAGTCGAGTTTCCTTGGAAGTTTTGAGTTTAGAAGAAGTTTTTCATTGTGAAACTCGAGTTCCATTTGAAAAACTTCAAGTTATAAGATTTTCAAAACAACTTTTATTTGTAACTCGAGTTGCGTTGGAAGTTTTAAGTTTAAAATAAGTTTGTCTCTCGAAACTCGAGTTCTATCTCAAAAAACTTGAGTTATATGAAAACTCTTAATGAAACTTCAAGTTTTGGAATGAAGTTTTGAAGTTCAAAAGTTTTCCAGAGCTTGATACTCGAGTTCTGATTTCCCAAAACTCGAGTTGTATCAAAACTTTTGTTGAAACTCAAGTTGTGAAGGAAGTTTTGGTTTCTCTCTCTTCAAAACTCAAGTTCTGATTCTCAAAACTCGAGTTGTGATGAAAACTTCTTTTCAAACTCGAGTTTTACTTGAAAGTTATGTGAAAAAAACAAGTTCGATGCTCGAAACTCAAGTTCTATAGACCAAAACTCGAGTTTAGCAAGTTCCATGCCCGAAACTCGAGTTCCATACACCATAACTCGAGTTTTACTTGAAATAATTGTGAAAAACCAAGACTTAAGCCCGAGACTCGAGTTTTGTAGACTGAAACTCAAGTTTTGTTCATGACTCAGCACATGTTTCAGTTTTCAACACAAAGCTCAACTTGCAACGGTCATAACTCTCTCAATCCAACTTCAAACTTTTCAAATAAGATATCCTTGGAAAGATCTTTGAATCTACTTTTAAATAAAAGAAGAATCAGTCCAAAATATTTTGTATTGCGAAAGTTATGGTAGTCACAATAAGCGAAGGTCAATGATGAAACGTTAAATCTGACCACCAAGATTTAGAAAATAATATCTCCTTCATATGAATGATTTGATGTCTGTTCTTGATGTTTATAAGTCTAAGTTTGAGTTTAGTTTCATATGAAACTGGTTTCACATCAATCGGACTTGTGGTTTGGGAGATATAGTCAAAATACTGAACACATGTCAAACTAAGAATGAAACAGAGCTGAACAGGAGCTCGAAACTCGAGTTTTAACTTCTTAAAACTCGAGTTTTGGCTCAAAAATACCAAAACTTGATTCTAAACTCAAGTTTCACTTCAAGTTTTACTTCATAAAACTTTCAAAACTCATTTAACTCGAGTTTATGAGTCAGGACTCAAGTTTTGACTTCCAGAAACATTTTTGAGCAACCAAATGAAGGTTAGATGATATGTAACTCAATGTATGATGATATAATATATATATATAAACTACAAATTGAGTTATTTAACCACATCATCCTCCAATTCCAAATATAAAAGCTTGAAACTTGATGTTCCCATTTTATTTTATAAGATCATTCTACATAATTAAACTCAAACAACTTTTCTCCTTTTCATTGACCAAACTATATAAGAAATTTATATTAAATATAGTAGTTAGTCAATATACATTATAAAAACTTTATGCTCTTATATATTTGACATAATCAAAACTAATCATATATAACAAAGAAAAGGTACGGAGGCAAAAGTTATCTTAAATATTTCCAAAAATCTATTCACACTTCTGATCCTTTTGCCTCATGTAATTACTGTAATAGAAAAGGACACAGAACCTCATCTTGTTACTTCAAGAAAGAAAAGATGCTAGGAACGTATAAATGGATACCCAAGGGAACTCATGAATTTAAATCATGTCAAACTAACCTCAAAGGACCCAACAAGTTTTGGCTACCTAAAATAATAACTTGATTTCTTGCAGGTATGTCTCAGAGTATCCAAATCAAATAAATGGTACATTGATAGTGGATGATCAAGACACATGACAGGGGACAAGAGTAAATTTGTCAATCTGCAATCAAAAGATGGGGGAAAAGTAAGTTTTGGAGGAAACCAATCTGGGAAAATTACTGGAACTGAAGAGATTGGTAACCCAAATGGACTACCAGTAAAGGATGTTTATCACATGGAAGGACTTTGTCATAACTTGCTAAGTGTGAGCCAGAGCACTGATAAAAACAACTGAGTTATATTTGACTCACAAGAATGCTTCATTGTCAACAAAAAGGATTTGACAATTGACAAAGAAAAGATAAACATTCAACTACGAGCACCCAAGGATGGTAATTGTTATACTCTTGATTTAGAAAATTCTTTAGCCAATTCTTGTTTTATTAGCCAAGCTGATGAAAGTTATCTATGGCATAAATGCTTAGCTCATGTGAATATGAATCAATTTGACAAGTTAATTAAACATGATCTAGTTCAAGGAATTCCAAAGCTCAAAGTTAAAAATGATTTGGTATGTGATGCTTGTCAGATGGGCAAGCAAAACAAATCATCTTTCAAATCCAAAAATGAAATTTCAACCAAAAGACCCCTTGAACTACTTCACATGGATCTAATGGGTCCAGCAAGAGTAAAGATTCTTAGTGGAAATCTTTACACACTTGTCATAGTTGATGATTATTCTAGATCTACATGGACTATGTTTCTGTCATCAAAAGATGAGACCTTTGAATTATTTGTTATATTTGCCAAAAAGGTCCAAAATGAGAAGGTATGTCTATTGTTTCTATTAGAACAGATCATGGAGGTGAGTTCAAGAATGGAGACTTTGCAACCTACTGTGAAGGGAAAGGAATTAGTCACAACTTCTCGGCTCCTAGGACTCCTCAACAAAATGGAGTTGTTGAGAGGAAGAACAGAGTCCTGACAAACATGGCATGGGCTATGATGATAGAAAAACAAATGTCTCAAGTCTTCTGGGCAGATGCAATCAACACAGCATGCTACATCTCCAACAGGGCATATATCAGGACATCTCTCAGGAAGACACCATATGATCTGTACAAGGGAAGAAAGCCAAACCTTTCTCATCTTCACATCTTCGGCAGCAAATGTTTTATTCACAACAATGGAAAGGAGAATATTGGTAAATTCGATCCTAAAGCTGATGAAGATTTATTTCTTGGTTATTCTAATAGGAGTAAAGCATATAGAGTGTTTAACAAATGTACTTATGTAGTTGAAGAATCAATACATGTTAAGTTTGTTGAAACTGAATCTCAGACAAAACCTTTGGTAGATGAGTAAATTGCGATTTCAAAAGATTTTCAAAATGTGCCTTCACTAGAAAATGATCCTGAGTAAGATCCCTCAGATAAACATTTTGAAATAGCTCAACCAAAAGCATGGAAGTACATCAGAAATCACCCTCTCAATCAAATGATTGGAGAAGTGAATAAAGGTGTACAGACACGAAGGAAATGTTTAAGTGAAGCACAATTTTCAGCTTTTATTTCTGAAATTGAACCCAAAAATGTAGAAGAAGCTTTGTTTGACAATGACTGGATTATTGCTATGGAAGAAGAACTAAATCAGTTAGAAAGAAATCAAGTTTGGGACTTGGTACCACGTCCAAATGACCATCCAGTCATTGGAACAAAATGGATATTCAAGAACAAACTCAATGAATCTACAGTAATTGTCAGAAAAAAAAACTAGCTTGGTGGCAAAAGGTTATAATCAAGAAGAAGGAATTGATCATAAAGAAACCTATGCACCAGTGGCTAGATTAGAAGCTATACGGGTTCTTCTTGCTTTTCCTTGTATAAAAAATTTCAAACTTTTTCAAATGGATGTGAAGAGTGCTTTTCTAAATGGTTTTATCATGGAAGAGGTATATGTTGAACAACCCCTTGGTTTTGAAGATATTTCAAAACTAGATCATGTTTACAAATTAAAGAAAGCACTCTACGGGTTAAAACAAGCACCAAGAGCTTGGTATGAGAGATTAAGCAAATTTTTGATAGACAAAGGTTTTTTCAGAGGGAAAGTAGATACAACTTTATTTATTAAACATATTCCCTCTGATTTGCTTATAGTTCAAATATATGTTGATGACATTATTTTTTGAGCCACTAACAACACTCTTTGTGAGGATTTTGCTAAGATGATTCAGGGAGAGTTTGAGATGTCCATGATGGGAGAATTGAACTTCTTCCTTGGACTTCAGATCAAACAAAGAAAGAATGGAATCTTCATAAGCCAAACTAAATATCTAAAGGAGCTCTTGAAGAAGTTTTGGAATGGAGCAGTGCAAAAGTTCAAACACTCCCATGAGCTCCACTGCCTTGCTCGATGGTGACGTGAGTGGGAAAGACTTTGACATCAAGAGATATAGAGGAATGATTAGATCATTACTCTATCTCACGGCTAGCAGACCTGATATTCAATTTAGCGTGGGAATGTGTGCTAGATATCAAGCTGCACCAAAGGAGTCACATGTAGAAAACGTAAAGAGGATCTTCTGATATCTAGCTGGAACCACTGATATTGGAATGTGGTACCCAAAAGGTAACAATGAATATTTGTTATCATATTCTGATTCTGACCATGCTGGCTATAAAACAGATAGAAAACGCACAAGTGGTCATTGTCAATTTCTTGGAGGGTTACTGGTGTCATGGTTTAGTAAGAAGCAACCAACGGTGTCACTATCCTCAACAGAAGCTAAGTATGTTGCTGCTACTAGTTGCTGTGCACAAGTGCTTTGGATGAAGCAGCAACTTCAGGATCTGGGTATGGAGTTAACAGAAATCCCAATCCTCTATGACAACACGAGCACCATTAGTCTAGCCAAGAATCCTGTGCATCACTCCTGAACAAAGCATATAGATATTCATCATCACTTCATTCGGGATCATGTCCAGAAAAAGGATGTCAAAGTCATATTTATTCCAACTCACCAACAAGTGGCAGACATCTTCACCAAACCTCTTGCCAGAGAGCAATTTGTGAATATAAGAAGAGAATTGGGAATGGTAAATCCCAATGAATTGTAAGTATTTTCATGTTTAATGCTTATATGTTTTGATGATTGTATACTAATTTTATCATCAGAGTGTTTTCAGAAAATTTTGCAGGTCTCTGTTTTCATCACAAAGAACAGACTACATTTTATGCCAAGCAAAACTCAAGTTCTGGAATAAGTTCAGATGATTCACAGAAGAAAGAGTTGCAAAACTCAAGTTTCATATGAAGAAAACTCGAGTTTGAATGCGTTTTTGAAGCAAAAATGGGTTGAAGATCATGAGACTCGAGTTTGATGTTCAAAACTCAAGTTCTGCTGAGCATTACCTGACTTCAACTCGATGGAGGAAGAAAGTTTGTTCTAAACTTGAGTTATGGGAAGCCAAAACTCGAGTTATGGTAAGTTTTTATTTTTCAGGGTCCCGAAACTTGAGTTTTGGCTAAGCAAAACTCGAGTTATGGCAAGTCTGTTCATAGTTAAGATCCCGAAACTCAAGTTTGGTTGAACAAAACTCAAGTTTTCAAGTGCCTGTTCATCTTTGGACCCCGAAACTCGAGTTTTCATTAATGAAACTAGAGTTATAGGGCATTTCTAAATTTTTGCATGCCCGAAACTCGAGTTTTGGGTGACAAAACTCGAGTTTCGAGAGTCACCGAGGCTAAATTGCTCCAGAAACTTGATTTTTCTCACTTTCCCATTTTCAAAAACTCGAGTTAACCTAATTTCTTTCACCCAAATTTTGAATTAACCGTTTCTTTTGCTCAGAAACAGTCCAAATCTTCCTCATAGCCGTTTTCAATCATAACCCCTCTCTTTATTCATCTTTATTTGGTCATTTTCACTTATTAAACTCTCAAATTTCCCCTTTGACAACGTCGGCACCCAACTCTCAAATCTCCAGTTTCTGTGAAAAATTTCTTGAATCCAACTCATGGCTTGCACTAAAGGGCTTTCAAAAACTTCTCCCAAGTCCAAGAAATCATCAGCCACTGCTCCCTCTCAATCCCAAACCTCAACTCCTCTACCACTGAAACGGGTTCGCATAACAGAGCCTTCAGAAGAGCAGCAATCTGAGGTGCCATTGGTCAGAAACCGAGAGGAAGCAGGCCTAAGTCCATCTTGAGCCCAAAAGCAAAAGGGAAGGCTCCAATGACAGAATCATCTCAGCCAGAGGCCTTTCAGGCACAGCCTTCAGAATCTGATACAGAGAGTATTTCCCCTGAGTCTCGGATTTCAGTTCCAAAGAGGAAGAAGAGGACCCAAAGGGACACTACTTCAGAGGCTCCTCAGACATCTGGGCAGACAGCAGGAGCACCACCATTTGGTTTCAATGTAAGCAGTGTTTACATTAATCCTCAAGTCCCTGGTGTTTTTGAAAATGCTTATAAAGATAGAGACTTGTGTCCTGCAATGCTCATAAACTTGGACTATATCAAGAATTTGGGGTTAGATGTAAAGGAATACCTAGAGTATTATGAGAATTTGATTAAAATTAATATTTCATACACCCCAGATATGGTCAAGATTTTCTATAACAATTTGGTGTCTACCTCTGCTAAGGATGGGTCAGGTAAGGTCATATTGAGGTCTATGAAAACTATGATTAGGGGTGTTGATATTCACATTGCTCCAGACTTGATTAATACATATTTGGGAACACATGACTATGAGCCTGAGTTTAGGACTTTTTCTGATCAAGAAATTTTTGAGTACTTGAGACCTGGAGAACCTTTTACTGGACTAAAGTTTGAGCCTGCAGCTATGCCTCCTCTTTAGAGGGTCATTCACTACATCTATACTAGATGTCTAGTGAACAAGGGGAGGAATTACACTTACATGTCATCCTCTGATTATCAGATGATGGCATCCATCATGGCTAAAGAAAAGAGAAACATAGGCCAGATGGTATTTGATGAGATGTGGAGATTTAGATTCTCCAAGTCTAAGAGGATGGTTGTTCCTTATCCCTGCCTGGTGTCCAAGATTATAGAGCTCCACAACATTTGGCATCTTCTGAAGGATCAGAAGGCCTTTCAGCCTATTCAGTTCAAGGAGACTCATCTTCATAGGATGAAGATTAAGATTCAAATAGCTCTTGGCAGACTACAGTACAGAACAAGCAAAAGAAGAAGACTGCTTCAAGACCTTCTAGAGTACCTCAGGATGAGGCCCAGTCTTTTGCCCCTCAGCAGCCCACCTCAGCACCTTCCTTTGCTCAGGCCGCAGTCCAGCACTTCATGGGGACTGAGTTCAAGAAGATGGGACAACAGTTCACACAAGCTTTTCACTCAGAGACTCAGAACTATGTGAACAACCTACTAAAGGTTGCTGCTGAGTACTTCATTAGAAGATCTTTGGACATAGCAGTGGGCAAGCTAAGGGTCTCTATGGATGCTCTTCAAACCTCAGTTGATTCCCTACAAGTCTCAGTGGATACTAGACTTTCCTCCTTGGAAGGAAGGATGACTTCCATTGAGGATTTAATCAGAGGATTCCAGGCCCCTCCTCCTACAACTGAGCCATCTGGACCTGAGCCCTCTCCTGAGGCTGCTTCTACATCTCCTGTGGCATCTCCTCTTCCAGCATCTCCAGCTCTTGCACCTTCAGTACTTCTCCTGTTCTTTCTCCTCCTGCTTTTCCACCTGCTCTGACCCTACTCCTTTGCTCTTACTTGAGTACCATCCCTCATCTGAGCAAGTGGAACTCTCTTATTTTTCTTCTCTCTCCCTCATGAAAATTTCTTCCATCAACACTCAACAATCAACCCAAGGTTGTCAGTCTCTCTGCAGTGAAAAGAGTTGGTGAGCTTAACGGGTTTCCTGAAGCAGACATGACACACACTCACAGCGACATCAACAAACCATCTTCCATCATTGGCAAAAAAAAACCATCTTCCTTCCATTCATTGATTCCATGCTTTTCAATGCCCCCTCTTTACTCACCCTTTTCTTTTTTTAAGAAAATTGATCTTTTCTTTTATATTTTGCTAGTGGCCTCGCTCTTTAGTCTTCTCTTTCTTCTTCTCCTTCTTTCTATCATGATCAGTTCAGAGCTTGATGTGAGAGACGGAGCAGTAATGTAGAAAGGAAGAGCTCGGTTGTGAGAGAGGTTTTGCCAACGAGATGAGAGTGTGTCGGGAGCCAGTGACTAGGAAAAGTGCCTGATGGAGGATGCGGAGGTGAGGTCGAGCAAAGTGAGCCTAAGAGGTTTTGTTTTTTTTGTAACCCGGTTGACCCCGTAACTCAGCGAGTCAATCGAGTTGCTACCGAGTTCACTTGAGTCATGGCGGGTTGGACCAAGTCACCATGACTTTGGTTCAAACCATGACTCAGACCGGTTTGAAGGTCGAGTCTCTAGTTTTCGGCTTAACCCGGCCAGTCCGATCCGATTTGGTGTACTTTGTTAGAAGGAGAGGAGATGAAAGGAGGGAGGCGGAGACAGGGAGCGATTGTGAGTTTGTGTGTGTGAGAGAGAGATTGATGAAAATGAGAAAATTTTGACACTTTTTTATTTTTGAAAAACAACAAATCAGTGGGAATAAGTGAAATAACATGTGGATTAAAATCACTTATATAAAATGTTTTTATTAGTTGGAGTTTAATTGAGAGCACTAAGTATGTCTCCCTTTTGCCTCCATATGGTTAGATTTAAGAAAATCTCTTTTCTTTGGTAACTTGTTATTTTGCTTGAAAATATGACGGTACTATTAAGGTCACAAAAAAAGACTTAAATCATGTTCTTCTTGGTTGCATGCAATATTTTCTTGTGATTTTAGGCACAATATGGTTGCAAGCTATTCTATCAGTGCAAAGGAATCATATTAAACAAGTTGAAATTTGTTTTTCATTTATATTCTATTTTATATTCCTTACATCTCCTTTATATCCTTCCAATTATTTCTACTCTTATATTTCATTTGTTTCTCAGAAGAAATTTATTTCATTTAAATAACAATATTTTAAAATCATTTAATATAATTTAAAATTATATTAAGTTTTAAAACAATTTTAAATTTGCAAGTTTAAATCCCATTTTATAAAATTATTCAGAATAAAAGTTCAAATCTACACATAAATTTTTACCTAACGGGCATCAAATTCTATAAATGTTTTTTTAGATGCTAACGTACTTTTTGTTTTTGTTACTAAAGTACTTATGAATGATCAATCAATATGAGAGAAAAATTACACAACCGTTAAATTAGCAATGTTGACTATTTATTGTTGGGGGAGTGTTTTAACCGAAAACTAACGTGGATGCATTTGTAGCATAATAATATCCTAGCTAAAAAAAGAGAGGAAAATATAACAACTTCAAAAATTCTCCGTCTGCTCATCTCTAGCCTAAGCCACTGTACAATCTTATCTCCCTCCTCCCCCATACTACACCACCATCATATCTATCTCTTCTTCCTTTCCATGTTCTTCTTTGAAACCGAAGAATCTTCTTCTATAACATTGGTAGAGCTTTCATTTTCTTTGGCCAAACCCTTCACTGCTGTTTCCTCTCACCCCACCCTCCTTCATCTTTTTCTCTTCATCATCATTGAAGGCCAATTAGTGAAGTTGTTGGGTACTGCATGTGTCGTCATTAGTTCTTTGTATTTCCTGCTTCATGAGAATCTATAATGCCTTTCATGTCATCTTTGGTCTCCCCACCCACAATGGCATACAGAAGAGGTATAGCTGATTGTTGGCATCAAGTGCTAATGCAAATAACATGGTCCCTTGATATGGCCCACTAAGTTTATAAGTTCCTTTAACATACAAAGTAGGCCGTTATCTACCCAATAATCAAATTCAATAACGTATTTGAGGGTGACATTCAGAGCTTCATTAAGTGCATCGTTTGAAATGAATAGGCCTACAATCATTCATAGTCTCATAAAGTGCATCAACTTATGTGATGACCATGAATGTACAATCAATAGGAGGATAATGGAAGAGACAATAAGAGATAATAAAGCCATGAGGATATTTAAAAGTTTCTTGCCCACGCACAGAGCAACATAGAAAGGTAGGTTAATAAAGAATAGAGATGTAATCATCTCTGTCTATAAATTGATAATTTGCAGTTTCTTTAATATTTATATGGGATAAAGGTCACTTTTTCCCCGAAAGTTTTTCGTCAGTATCACTAGGTACCCGGAAGTTTAGTTTGTCTCAATTTTGCCCTGGAAGTGAAAAATTCGTATTAATGTCAACCTCTTTGGATGGAGCGTTAGTTGTAGTTTACACATGGCATTTCTTATAAGTTTGCTTCCAGGTTGGAGTCCACGATGGCTTCAGGTTGGAGTCCACATTAGAGGTAGAGCAAATCTGCCATTAAAACCCTGAACCACCAACGAAGAACCGACACAAAACTTGAATCAGTGATAGCATAGAGAATAGAGGCCACTTAATGGGGGATTCCACAGCATCGTCGATGAGTGGAGGGAGGCGCAGGATTGCATATTTGAGAGGGCGCAGTCGAGATGTTGACAACAAAACTCCAACAAGGTACTGTCATTGTGCAGTGGTTTCACCTCTTTGGACATCATGGATAAAGGTGAATCTCGGGAGGAGATTCTACGGGTGCCGAAATTATCATCAGGTTTGCATTTATTAAATTTTGTGTGATAAATGAGTAAATGGTTTGGTTGTGATGGTTTCATAACTTTTCTTGGATGGTGTGTTGAATGTACAGGGAGGGGGTTGTGGCTATTTCCATTAGCATGATGAAGAAATGGGGGAGAGGTCAATAGAGATAATCAATGAGCTACTTGACTATGTTGATAAGTTGTATGATGAGAATGCAAAGCATAAGAGAGGAGATGACAATCTTGAAGGCCAGATAGCTACAATATATGGTCACATGAAGAAGACAGAAAGCAGGATGAGGATTGCTATGATCGCATTGGTTGCTACTTGGTTGTTAATATTGTGGAAGGAATTATGTAGTTAATGCTGTAAGATGTAAGAAATAGTAATTGAACAAAACAAACTAATGATAAAATAATCTCCTTCAAAATGGTAACATAATGTATTTTTGGATAACTTTTGAAAACAAATGAAAACAATGACTGTGAAAGCTCCTCATTGTAGAATGAGAGCCTAATTCGGATGAGACATAGGTTTATTTGAATGTGGTTCTAAAAATATTTCTAAGACTTGGAAATAGCGAACCTTATTCAAATAAGTTTTTGATTCATTCGAATGAAACATTAAAAATTTAAAACTCATCTGGTGCATGTGGATATGTAGAAGATGAGCACTTAATTCAAATGAGATATGGATCATTCAAATGAAAGTTGAAATTTTGAAGAGAAACTTCATCCAAAAACTGGAAGATAGGACTACACATTCGAATGGGTAATATGAGCATTCAAATGTGGATTCAAATGTTATTTTATATAACTGCAGATGAGACAGTTCATTCGAATGAGGCATGCCTATATGAATTTACTAGTTTATGATTAATTTCAATTGTGCTTCATTTTTCAATGTTGACACCATCAAAAAACATAAAATACAATATTAGCCTACTTTTTCGATGATGCCAAAAGCTAGAGAATTTAAAAAAATGCATTTGAGCATGAAAAAAAAAGCAATGAAGTAAATCCAGAATGAATCTAAGTATCAGTAAAGTATTCCAAAGGGCAATACAGATTAGTATTAGCATATTTCATAACATAAAACATGATAAAATAGTACATATACATGATCTGAACAAAATGCAGCAACACATCAGATTGCACAGGTACATATCAAAATAAACAGTTATACACAATACATATGCAAACTAATCTCCTAATCCTTTGACTTATCCTTATCCTTTGAATTATCATTATCCTCTAATTTATCCTTCTCATCTGACTTATCCTTCTCCTCTGACTTATCATCAAGACAAAAGGTGGAGATGGATGGTAAAGTAGGTACCGCAGATGGTCTTTCTGGTGGAGGAGGAGCTACAATGGATGTCTCTATTAGTGGAGGCTTTTCACTTAGAAAGGTAGGAGTAGAAGATATTGTAGGTTTAGTAGAGGGTTCAGAAGGTATAGGTTGAGAAGTTTCAAAAGGTTTTTCTTTATGAGGAGGCACAATTGTATATTCTTGACCAAGAGAAGTCAGGACTTGGTCAATGATAATATCATGCTGAGAAACAAGAGAAGATGGTATGGAAATATGAGAGGGAGATGGATGACTTGAAGAAGTGAGTGGAGAAGGGAGTTCGGGAGAAATGTTATGGGTGAAGGGGTGAGACTGAGGATCAAGTTGGGTAGGTTGGGATGAGCTAGGGTGAGGGGTAGGTTGTGAAGGCTAAGAAGAAGGTGGGTGCTAAGGTGTTAGGAGAAGTGTTTCAAAAGCCTTTAGCCTCTCAGAGAGGTCTCAAGTATTCTCAATCTCAATCCTCAATAATTCCATTATTGCTGTATTGCCATCATCTATTACTTTGAAGAGTCCAAGCATTTCCATATTGTGTTGTCCCAACATGTGCAAGTGGAAAGAGAGGATGGTGAACCGAACAACTTTGTTAACAATATTTTCAAGTGTAGCTGGAGGTTTAAGAGTAGGTGCCCTTGTTGACTGAACTTCATCCATTATCTTTGGTTTCTTCCTTTTCCTTTGGACCTTCACTACTCCTTCTCCATCACTGGTAGCCATAGTGATACCCGTATTTGATAGTTGAGTTTTTTTAGGATGGCCGACACCCAAGAGGGGGGGTGAATTGGGTGTTTCAAAAATTTTCTATTCAAAACTTTGATTAATCAAAATATCCAAATCATAAGTTGATAAAAATAGATAATGATGTTGGATAGAGTAAGAATGGAATCATCAGAAGTTAATGAAGATGAAAGAAGGATGAGCACACAGTGATTTATCCTGGTTCGGTCCTCTCTGACCTACGTCCAGTCCTCAGACTCCTCTGAGATTTACAATTCACTATATCATCCAAGTTTAACCCAGGTACTTGGAAAACCATTACAGCCACATATTCAATAATACACATACACGGCCTATTTCAAGTTTGTAACCGTGGGTACTTGAGAACCCCATAAACTTTTACAGGTATTTATGAAACCCACTCAAGTTTGTAACTGTTGGTACTTGAGAAACCCCACAAATTTAGCTGGACATTTGTGAAACCGATTCAAGATTTAACGAAGGTACTTGAGAACCTTTACAATCACCCCCCTTACCACATGTAAGGTTACACTCTATTTCACTCAAGTCTATCCTAAGTTACTCTCAAAGGTTGGGATGATTTTATCTGGGAAATACTTCACTCTATGAAGCAGATTATATTATCACTGAAGCTCTCGGAGAAGTATAATATCATAGTCCTAATGTTGCTGTGTGATTTCACACTCTACGTGTTGTGCTTGGTGACTCTGTATACTTCATCACCTTCTTCGTTGGCTGCTTCCTCTTATTTATAGATGTTGTCAAAATATAGCCGTTGGAGAGGAGTGCCATATTTTTCCGTTGGCTTTGGCTCTTGTGTTCTGTCTTCCAAAAATATGGCTGTTGGAGTGGAGCGACCTATTTTTCCGTGGGCTTTGGCTCTTGTGTTCTATCTTTCAAACTTGTAATCTGTTCTGACAATATTTGTTTATTGAAAGATAATGAACAGCCATTGTGGAGTTGTCTTACAATATTTGATGCTTCTGACAATGTTTGGTCGTCTCTGTGATTTTTGTCTGTTGAGCATTTTTCGGTGACACAATCTGGCAACCCATTCTCTGTTAATAAGTAAAAGGAATAAGCTTTTATGAGTGCATATGAGATTCAAATGAATGAAGTATAAAGAAGGAAAGATGTGAAAGTAACGAAAAAAAGCTTCTGACACTCTGTTTTACTGTCAATAAAGCAAACTCGAGTTTTGCTTCCTCATAACTCGAGTTATTGATGAATTTTCAAATTAGAAATCTCAACTTTTGTTGTAACTCGAGTTTTAATAAGAGTTTTGATAAAACTTGAGTTACAGAACAAAAAACTCGGGTTTTCAGAAGTTCCAGTAAGTCACGATACTATGCGCTCTTTGAAACTCGGGTTCCAGTAGCCAAAACTTCAAGTTTCAGATGTTTGAAATCATAACTTTCATTGTAACTCGAGTTTCCTTGGAAGTTTTAAGTTTAGAAGAAGTTTTTCATTGTGAAACTCGAGTTCCGTTTGCAAAACTTCAAGTTATAAGATTTTCAAAAACATAACTTTTATATGTAACTCGAGTTGCATTGGAAGTTTAATGTTTAAAACAAGTTTGTCTCTCGAAACTCGAGTTCCATCTCACAAAACTCGAGTTATATGAAAACTCTTAATGAAACTTCAAGTTTTGGAAGGAAGTTTTGAAGTTCAGTGTTACGCCTCAGCTCGAAACTCGAGTTCCATTGTCCCAAAACTCAAGTTCTGACATAACTTTCACTCAAAACTTCAAGTCGAGAAGGAAGTTTCGTTTCTCTCTCTTCGAAACTCGAGTTCTGATACTCATAACTCGAGTTCTACCAAAACTTTCATCGAAACTTCAAGTTCTGAAAGGAAGTTGTGTTTCTCTCTCTTCGAAACTCGAGTTCTGTTAGCCATAACTCGAGTTCCATCAAAACTTTTAATGTAACTCGAGTTCTGAATGGAAGTTTTGTGTTTTAACAGAGTTTTAAAGCCCGAAACTCGAGTTCTACAAAACGAAACTCGAGTTTTGTCAAAACTTCCAACATAACTTGAGTTTTCTCTGAGAGTTCGCTTTTTTCAAAACACTTCCAACATTCGAAACTCGAGTTTTAAAATACGAAACTCGAGTTCTTCCAGAACTTTTACTTCAACTCGAGTTCTGTAAAGAGTTTTGCTTTTCTAAAACTTTTCCAACGCCCGAGACTCGAGTTTTAAAACATGAAACTCGAGTTATACTAAAAATTTTATTCAAACTCAAGTTCTAAAGAGAGTTTTGTATTTCTAAAGCTTTTTCAACACCCGAGACTCGAGTTTTGGAGACCGAAACTCGAGTTCTGTTCATGACTCAGCACATGTTTCAGGTTTCAGCATAAAGCTCAACTTGTAACGGCCATAACTCTCTCAATTCAACTCCAAACTTTGCAAATAAGATATCCTTGGAAAGCTCTTTGAATCTACTTTCAAATGAAAAATAATCAGTTGAAAATATTTTGTATTCCGAAAGTTATGGTAGTCACAATAAGCACAGGTCAGTGATAAAGCGCTAAATCTGACCACCAAGGTTTAGAAAACCATATCTTCTTCATATGAAATGCTTTGATTTTGTTC
>QFDD01004950.1:0-19446 GCA_006871305.1 Vachellia collinsii | reverse complement strand
CCCCCCCCCCCCCAAAAAAAAAAAAAACCACACGCACACATCCAATAAAAAGCACGTTTGTATACATATGACCAACTTGTGTGAGAATAAATCGTTTCTTTCATCATACTATACTATACATATATGGCATCTCCATGTCTTTGCTTGCTTCAAAAAATGAATCATGCCATTTTAAAACCACTAACACCTTGGCCCAAACTGTCTCAATCTATTCTCTTGTTATCCTTTTATTTTTAATTATTAACAAAAATATGATATGGGGTGTAAAATGGTTTAACGCCTAGTTCACTGCCCTCTTGTGATGACTCCATGTGATTTTTTTATTTGTAAACTTCAGTTTAGAATTTTCAGTATTTATTATTGACAATATGGTTGTTTATATAATTAGCTCTGGCTTTTTATATTTTGAAGTAAAGAAATTGTAGTGCAAAATTATTGTTGTATTTTTCAAACAAAAAAAACAAAGAAAAAGGTCAAACGGGTCTCAAGCCTGTGGGTTGGCCGGTAGACCGCCTCATAATTTTGTACGAATTTGGCACTCGAGCATAAGCGGGTCAGCCTATTTAGACCTGAGCCTATGAAGGGTCAACCCTAATTCCCACCTCTATCATTGAGTATGCTTAGGCATGGAGTGAAAATTGGTAGGAAATGTAAAGTAATAACAGAAAAAAAAAACAAATAATTTGAATTCTTTGCAAGGATGTGTACATAAAGAGTGGTCACTATATACAGAAATAAAAAACCTACGTATTTATATCTATTTAATAATATTAATTGACCAATCCATGATTGATTGTTTAATATTGTCCAATCCCTGATTGATTGTGTAATCCTTGATTTATTTCCTGATTATATACAAAACCCTTAATCATATGATTTTAACACCCCCTCAAGGTGGAGCATATATGACTATCATGCTTGCCCACCCCCTTTTAATAAACTCTTTGGGATAATTTTATCTTATTAGACTTACCTTTTTGAAATTTCAAAATTGAAGTGATATTTTTGTGGGATTTTCCCTAAAAGATATTTTCAAAATTTATTATTTTATAAAATTAATTTCGTAAGATAGATTATTTGCATAATACGAAAGATAAATTGCATATCAAAGAAAATGACTCTCATGTTAAGAAATGCCCGGAGTTGCACTTCAAAATAGCGGCAAAAATAGCCACTTTGATAATTTATATTTTAAAAGATGATTTTGAGAGCCAATATATGAATAGATTATATTTCTTACATATTTTTCTTACATAAATAAATTTAAGTAACAAAATCAACAGGAAGAAAAATATCTGAAGTAATATAATAACCTAACAACTTGAAAACAATGAAAATTCTGCACTAATATTATACCAATAATTTAGATTTAGATACTGTGAATCAACAACAATGACTACATTAGCATACTACAAACTTCAATCAACAACTCTTAATTATGGGCCTAGCAGTGATATATGCAAATGAATAAATACTCTTCATGTCTATTTGAAAATCACTTCCACAGTGTTTTGCATAAATCAAGAAAAACTTTATATCATAATAATTATACTTCAAAATTCAATAACTTTCTAACTTCATTTCTATTTAATAACCATTATAATGCATGAAAGCAAAATTAACACATAATAAATTAAGGTAAAATTATATAATCATTTAAAGAAATTAATCGACGGACTTATAAATAAGATCAAATAAAACCTTCTACATCTACCCTATAAATAAAACCATAAGAGTAGCTTACATGTCTCAAGCAAATCACACAACATTCAACATTCCCTTCAACAAATGTTTAAATATATTAATGCTGATCCTTAATATAAGATCTAATTTATAGTGCAGAAGTAATTTGCCCCTCACATCTATTAAAGAAGTCCCAACCGGCTAATTGTATTTCATATAATTATTTTTACAAGACCATTGTAAGTTTCAAAGTAAACATAACAGAATCACAAACTACTACTTTACAAGATCCGGATAAAAATCACATAGCAGCCAGCACAGAAGCAACCAGAAGCCAAGTAAAGCCTCACAATCTCACCCCAAGAGAAAGAACTGAATTTTGCAGAGACAAATCCAATTCAGACTAAAATCACATAGTATCCGAAAGTCTAGTAACAGCATGATCTAGACAGAATTACACATCCAGTTCTTAACGTGGGACCTTTTTCTAATTTTTGTAAATTTTTCTCAAATTATCCCTATTGATGCTCCTTACAATGATTAAAAGAAAGAGAAGAGGAAATAAATAGGATAATTAGGGTGCTATAGAAAAACATGCTATATTAACTAACATTTTTAGTCTAATCAAATTAGGTAAACGGATCATATATGTAAGATGGGAAGAAGTACATTATTTGATGTGAAGACACCAAAGAGATTCCAAAAATTTGGGAGGAATCAACAAGACAAAAGAAGAAGAAAAAGTTAATGTCACACTGATATGTCATCCAAAATCACAAGGAGCTCTTCCAGAAAAATTGCAGAAGCACAAGTGCTCAGAGTATTTCAATAGTATTCATACACTCATGCCTTAAGAAGTTCAGGCATCTTTTCTTTGAAAATGTCCAACCTGCCAAAATATCGTCATGACGTTTTTTGATCAATCGTTATATTAGATGACAAAATCCAAACAAACTTCATTTGAGCTAAAAATTAAATTAGAGAAAAATTCATCCCATGAGCAACATCTGTGATAAGCCTGAATCATTGAATCAGATAAATGGAGAGCAATGAAGAAAGAAGGACCAAACTCATGTCAAGCCCAGAAAGAAGAAAACAGAGAGAGATCACCAGTTACAACAAAAGTCCAAAACAAATATATGCCACACACGAGTCAAACAAAATATCTTCAATAGCAATCAGACACTACAGAAAAACAAATTTTACTTTAAAAGAATGAATAAAAAAAGCATTTGTCACCTCTTTCCACCTTGAACAAAGTATCATATAAGATTTGGAGCAGAGTATCTGACCTTCTTTTATCATTTCAGTGAAGTCCATTGAATATTTCGTCAACAAGATTTTTTACCTCACCATTCACATCTTTTTTCAAGAGAGGTATAATAGTTTCAAAAGTTACAACATCAGGTAAACATCCTTTCTCTTTCATTTTATAAAGCAAGGCCTTTGCCTCATCATACAAACCCTCTTTACAAAGTCCTTTGATCATTGCAGTATATGCCTGAACATTTAAAGGATAACCATTGACCAAAAGATGCTGAAAAATCTGTTGTGCATCATTTAATCTGTTACCCTTGCACAAACCATCAATAAGTATGGTATATGTGTAAGTGTTAGGCCGAATTCCTTGATGAACAATTCGCTGAAATAGTGTAACTGCTTGATCAAGGTGATTATTTTTGCATAATCCATCTAACAAGCAATTATAAGTTCTTATATTTGGGGCACAACCTCTATCATGCATCTCATAAATAACATCCTGCACATATGACATTTTACCTGATTTGAACAAACCGTCAATAAGAGAGCTATAGGTGACAATATCAGGAATTAAATTTTCACGTTTCATCTCCATAAAGAGATCCAGGGCCTGATCCACCTTCTTGATTTTACAGAGTCCATTAATCAAAATGTTATAGCTAATAACATTGGGAGCCAGACCACTTTTGACCATCTTATTGAATAATTCTCTTGACTTGCCAACATGATTGACCAAACAGTACCCATCCATTAAAGAGTTGTAAGTTACAAGATTAGGTTTTGTATCGCACTTCATCATCATTGCAACAACAGCTTCAGCTTTGGCAACACTTCCTTCCTTACAAAATGCATCAACCAATGTATTAAAAGTTGGAACATCAGGGTTGGTGCCTTCGAGTCTCATTTGATTAAACACTTTTGTGGCTTCCGGCCATTCATCCATGACACAAAAACCATGTATGAGAGAACTGTAGGTCACAACATTAGGAGATATTCCATGATCAATCATTTCATGAAATAGATCACAGGCTTCAGTTATGAGTCCTTCTTTGCAAAAGCCATCAATAATTGTATTATACATAATTAAATTAGGCTTAAGTGGCCCCCTGGCCATTATTTGGAGCAACTTAACCGCAGCTCTTGTTTTTCCAGTCTTACATAGTCCATTGACAAGTGTACCGTAACTAACTTCATTTAACCCAAACCCTTTTGTTATCAGATCATCATGAAAATCTAAGGCCTTCCCAACGTCATTATTGATGCAGAGACCCTTCATTAGTGTAGTCAAAGTAAACCTATCTGGCTGACAGCCCATCTTGAGAATCTTGCCCAAGGCAGAGAAAGCAAAAGCCATTTGACCCAAATGGCAGTAACAATTAATCAAGATGTTCAATGTAACCAAGGATGGCGAGAATCCTTTAGATTCCACCTGCGCTAAAAGGGATATGGCAGTTGGATAATGTTTCATTCTTGCAACAGATCCTAAGATCTCATTAATTTGGATGATAGAAGGTGGGGGGCGCAAATGAAGCAAGAAATTAAAAGAAGAGAGAGCACCTTCAATAGTCTGAGGATTTGGCGGGTGGGAATGAGAGCTCAAGTTAGAAGCAAGGGCAAAAGGAAGGGAAAGAAGGGAGGGAGACATGGACGATGAAAAAAACAAAGGAAATTCAGAGAAGCCATACCGTGAAGCAACTCTGCAAATCCACATCCCCACTTCGATTCAGAGGCTCATGTCCTTCATCTGAGTTTGGATTTCCACCAGAGGAAGAGGAACGCCCCTCTTACGACCCTTGAGATAATGAGAGTGGGCACGCCCCAAGACTCTTTGGGCAGATTTTATTTTTGCAACAAAAAAGAAATGAAATTTCTGGAGAGATTCCTGTGTGCATTGGATACACGCCATCATATGTGTACACTTTGCCTTGAAAATATGAGAAAAATAAAGATTGGAGGAGGAATTCCAGAGGACATATAAAATACATAGAAGGAACATTAGAGTATTTTAATTGTGGAGTGTACAAACAACGAGTGTTTCCCGTGGATACAAAAATTTCTCTTCTCCTTTAATATTGTATGGTGCTTTTTTTTTTTAAGTTTAAAAATACATTTGATCTTTTGCGAATAGAGCATATGTCATCATAAATAATTTTTGGATGCAAAAATATATCTAATGATTCAAAAACAAGCATAAAATACCACAGATGTTATTTTTGACAATATTGTTAAGTCTCAATCTTTTATCCAAGTATGATCTTTCTATCCTAAAATGGATGCATTTTAAAAAATAATTTTAATCTATAGAATTCTTGAGAAAGTTTAACTCTTAAATGTTGTTTACACAAAATATTGACATAATTAAAAATTTTCATTTTCTGATTCTAAACTAACCATTCAATAAAGTGTGGCCTTTCTGACCCTAAAAACATGAAATTAATGTGCAGCATTTGGATGAGGAAAATGTCATCAACTCTGAGTCCAGAGAAGGATGTGGATGCCTTTCATCTCTTAAATATAGGAAACCTTGCGATGAAAGGAAGAAAACCATACTTCACGCCTGTTGTGGAAACCGTTGGGAAAAGAGCAGTTATAGCTGTAAGTAAAATTGCAGGGTTACCCACTTCGTTGCTGTTGTAGGTAAATGATTATATGTGGTTTATGAGCAGAATGTTTTTGTTGGTAAATTGCTAATTTGTTGTCTTTCCAGTAGAGGCACCATGCAACAGTAAGCATGGTACATGCATTCCCTGAGAATCCAGAATGGATAACATAGGAAGCTGAAATCGTGGTAGCAGATGTTGGAATGCCCAATATGATTTGTAGCAATTGGTTAAAACAAGGAGTAGTTGTGATTGATATATGAACAAATCAAGTTAAGGTACGAACTTTCTCTATCGTTTGAGTTAGGGTAAATGAGTAAAGGCACAAGCAATTTTAATTTTGTAACTGTCAGAATGCGAGGCTCTTTCCAATCAATTATCACATTTGCTTAAAAAAGCAAAGAAAGTTTATTCAAATGGAAGTAATAAAAACCAAAAGAAAGCCTAGGTTTCTGATTTCTCTCTTCTACTATAGCTTTTACTTTCTCTGGAGATTTATTTTCATGAAAATGCTTGCACAGGTCTTAATTTCACCAAAAGTAGGACATCCCTCTGTGGTTCACTTATAGTTTGATTGGTGAAAGTCCAATTTAACAAATATTCATTTTCTTTAACTTCTATTATTTTTATTACTATTTCAGATAGTGTTACATAGTACAATGAGGAATGAGGATAAGTATGATTTAACTATATGACTGAGCACCTTTTTTTGAACCACAGCATTGTTTGTTTCAGATGAGGGATAATTAATAAAATTTCAGAGGTTCTGTTCTCCTTTCTTTGACCAATTAAGATTAGTAAGAGATAAAATGCTTCTCATGTAAGGTTTCAAATTCTAGTGTTATGGTTGGGGGGAAAATATGTTGAAAGCTATTCTCTGTTTGGGGCCTGACATGCTCAAATTTAGATTCATCAGTGATGCTATAAACCTAATGGTAGTCACCTTAAAAAAAAAAAATGCATGCTATTAAGAGAAAAGCTGACCTTTCTTAGCTTTCTGTTCTGGATGTACTTGATATAACACGTATTCTGACAAGGAAATCTTCCCTGTCATAGATTTTTGCCATAAAGAGGCAATAAAGGTGGCATCAGCTCTTACCCTTGTGCCCAGAGGTTTGGGACCAATAACAATATCTATGCTTCTCTCAAATACCCTTGACGCAACAAAATATGCATTTGGGTTGGTTTGAATGAATTGGTTATTCCAAGATGTAAGTTCTATGTTGTATCTGGCTTTATGCAGGGATATTCCAAGTCATGTAAGCAATCCAAATCAATCTGAAGTTTCTATTGAAAAGCCATTACATCTTGGATGGATCAGTTTGGGAATCTACACATTGTTGGTGCAGTAAATTCATGATTAAAGTGAGTATGGAGCCATAAGATTGTAAACGTTTGAAGAAATTTGGGTGTATTGCACAGGTTTTGCATATCAATGAACCATATTCTTGTGTAGCATTCAAAAGCTAACTAAACTTTCCATGTATATGTATCTACTTAAAAAGGAAACTCACACTCATAGACTTACTATGCCAATCTCTAAGCCTTGAACTGTTACCAAGTGTTGTCTCCTATATACGCCTGGAAGTTGAACCAATTTGTGCATGTATATACTTAAGAGGTTGGAATATTTTTCTTCTCTTTGAGGTAGTTGATTATTTATTGTAATCAGTATTCTGAATTATCAAATTTGTATATATTTTAAATCAACACCTTGTGTGATAAGACTTCTATACATTTTCAATCAAGTAATTAAATAATTGAATAAATTTGCATATATGATCAATCATATATCCCTTTCATGCATTCTTCCCTTATAGCTAGTATTATTTATTGCCGTTTGAAATCCATGATTGATTATGCCTATTACAAAATGGAAGTGGTTTTATTGTTCAACAAATTAGGGATGGTAAAGGAACCCGTTCCTTTTCTTTTACTTTTTCTTTCTTTTTTTATTTATTTTTTTATTTTTTGGTGCTGATTGACGATGAACCCAAAACTGGTGGGTTTGATCTTGGGGTCACTTAGGTTTTTGATTTGTATAGAACTAGAAGATGGATTCTGCATGGTGCTTTTAAGGGTAATACAATTACAGCCAGATAGCAGGCCACTTTGCAAAGTTTAGATTTTTGGAAATCATTGTTTCATTCTTTCTAAATATGTCTTAATGGACGACCCACTTTACTGTATGAGTTTAGTTCTCAACAAATACTTATGGCAAAATTATCAATGTTGGAGACTATAGTTTGAACTAGTATCTGAGGAAGGGAATTTTTATCTAAACCTTACAAATCAATAATTGTGATTTTAATCAACAGGGTGCTTTATTTTGTTTGTATAGCAGGAATTTATGCTATGGATTTGTTTGTACAACATAATTGACAATGACTGTTCCGTAGATGGTGCTAAGAGTTGCATTTTCCTTAACACCGTATTATGAACAAGCATTTGAGTAGAGAACCAGATTCTGGTTCTCTATGAAGAGAAGAACCTATAAAGTGCATAAACTCCTACTCCTGTAAGTACTAGAATTGAGGCACCCATGTTCAGAAGTAAAGGCTTGTCTTCATGATCCCATTTTCCTTCTGCAATTCTTATGAAAGCCTGGGAAGCAGAAGTGGTAACTTCTTTGATTCCCATCCCTATTGTACCAATCATACCATCATTGAGCTTCCATTCCATGGCTGCAGTAGTAGCTTCAGCGTTAGCTTTGCTGGTGATTTCTTTTTCCTTCTCCGGAATTTTTGAAACTGAATGTTCATCTGCTTTGACTAACTCTCTTCTTTCTGTGATGTCTTTCTGTATAACCATACTCTTCTCCTTCACGCCATCCCCAGTCTTTGTTGGCTCAGAAGGCTTCCCTTCTTCTATGATTTCTTTGTCTGAAATCCTTTCTTTATCTGCATATTCAACCCTCCTTCCCCCAGTCTTTTCACCTGATTTCTCCCCAGGAATTGATGTTAATGTGGCATTTTGATCAGTTCCTTCTCGACCTCTCTTTGGTTTTTCATCCAATGGCTTTCTTGCAACCATTTCTGATGTAAGTTTAGTCTCAGTCTCCTCTTGACCCTTCTGAGACTTTTCATCCATTTCCTGTTTAACCTTTTGAGGCTTTTCATCTACTCCCTTTCCTTGATCCAATTTTAATGTGGGTTTTGGCTCTGTTCCCTCTGTAACCTTTTGAGGCACACCATCTGCCTTCTTGTCACCAGGGCCTAAACCAGAGGTTGATGATGGTGAAGAAGCAGTTTTGTCATAGCCTCTTGTTTCTGCTTGTGCTGGAGCAGATTTTGGAGGAATGGCTTGTCCATCAGCTTTCTGGGATGGTGAGCCTGCAAGTGCTTGTTCTTGAGTTGGTTTCAGTTCTACTGCTGGTGAAATCTTCTTCTTTGGCATTATAATGGTAAGAATTCCCTGACGAAAATTACTCTGAATTTGGTCCAAAATGCAATTTTGAGGAACTGGATATGCTTCTCTGAAACGGCTCCTTCTGCTGCCTTCAATGGGCCTTTCCCCAGAAACCTTCATCAGCTGAGATGAGTTGTCATATTGAACCCTTATGCGCTCCTTTGTGAAGCCTTCAAGAGCATTAGAGAGAGACATAAGTTCATAAACGGATTTGAATCTTCTATAATTTCAATACAAAAATTAATCTGCAAGTTTCCATAGTTTCATTTGATTTTTAATCAGGTTTCTATAGTTTTTATTTCTTTTTATCATGTTCTTATAATTTTATGTGATTTTCATCATTCAAAATAAATGCTTATTTTTTTTTAGGTTTGATAGACACTAATTTATATTTAGTATCAAACTTAAGAATATCTTAATTTAGACCTCAGAAGTTGAGTTAATTACTATAATTTTTCATACATATTATTTGATTGAATGAATAATATGTCACACAAAAATTGAGACATATCATACGTATTTGTGTTTTTATTATTTTTACTAAAAGTATTTGTAATTGTAAAATTGTTATACAACTCAGTAGTAATGGTGATTTTTAACACCACCAAAAAAGCAATGGTGATTTATAAGAACAATTTAACAAATTCATGAATATTAAGAAATTTATTTAAAGTTAGATACACTCTGAAATTTATTCAAAATTTTAATAAGCTTCTAATATTATCTTTGAGGTTCATTATTTGTCATTTTTTTAATCTTAATCTCTCTTTACTATATTAGTATTTACTGAAGAGAAAGTCCAAACAACAAAAAGTATTGAGGGAAAAAAAAACACTAAATTCTTGACAGGAATAGGAGAGATTATTATAATAAAGATTAAGCAATTTTTTTTATATAAAATGGTTCTTATATTAAAGATGTTTTAGCTCATTCCTTGTCTATAGCAAGAATCAACATATATTCTGTTTGGTTTTATGGGAATCTTGAAAACCTTTGGAAAGATGATTGCTAATGAAAAAGGGATAGATAACAAGAAGCTTAACCAAACAATAAACATGAGGAAATAACCTCTAGCTCATTCCATTCTATATAATAAAGTTTTCACTAACCAAAAACATGCATACTTGATTTCCTGGAAACTAATCAAGAATTCAAATTAAACATTGTGAATTAAAAAAAACATGTTAAGAAAAATGAAAAGAATTGCTAAAAAAATAATAATCTCCCGTTGTAAAATTTATTATTCAAATGTACCTAAAATTTGTTTAAGGAGCAGATGGAATATATTTTCAACAGATGTAACTCTTCTTCAATTGTGTGCAAGATGTTTTTAATTATGTGCAAATTGAAAGACATTTGCAAATAGATGAAAATATTTGTACACAGTTGAAAATGAGTTATATCTGATCAAGGATTGTGATCCTTAGATATTTATGGTTAATAAATGTAATAATGGGGAATTTTTTGCAATTTTCCCTAAGAAAATTATCTCTGTTTTTTTTTTTGCTATGATAACAATTAGATGTAGTCTGACAATATTAAATACTACATCCCATGCTTAATACAAGAGTCAGATAATTTTTGTAGAGAGAATAAAAATTTAAAAAAATTAATTAATTAATTAATTATAACATATATTCTGAAATACTTATATGTATCATTAGATTATATATTATTTTATAAATCTTTAAAGAAAAATAATAAATATATCAGTTAAATTGGATATCTATTAAAGAAAAGAATACATTGTTGTAAGATGAAATATGAAAAATGGAAGAGTATAGAGATGAACCAGGAAGTTGAATCTGCAGAACGTGAGCTTCCGGGTTTTCTGTCATGTCGGATTTAGGCTTGAAGTCTTGATACAGAGGACGAAGAGAAGGCTGACTCCTGAAAGTTGGTCTTCTTGGCCTCATATGCATAGCCATAATTAATATCTTAACTCAATCACTTAGGCTGCTTTAATCTCTCTCTCTCTCCAAACAATATTGTGACACACACAAGTCCTTCAATGGAATTGAACTCTCCCAGGGGGTCTCTCTCTCTATATATATATATATATATGTTTTCTGAAAGTGTCTGCGTTCAAGAGATGATCTTGGTTTTTTTCTTGTTGGAGAGACTATTCCTTTTCGTTTGCTTCTGGTTTGTTAATGGGATGGTGTTGAAAATAAATATTATAGAAGTTGATCTTTTTGTGACGGGATTGAGTTGGTATAACTTGTTTGGCAAACAAAGTAATATTGTTCTTTGTTTTCAATGTACATTTGCAGAGCAGGCCTTCATTGAGCACACGCTGTTCCTTATCCCCACGTTTTTTCATAGTATTATTCGGTACTGAATGTGAACATCTTTTCTAATATGAATTCAAATATTAATTTATTATGTTTTGAAGAATCAACTTCTACAGCTAAACCCAACCAATTTGGTCTTGCCTTCTTTAATTTGTTTGCTTTTTTAATTTCGTTGACTCTTTATCATTATATTAGTGTAAGAGCCTAGTCCCTTACAACATGCTAAATTTAAATTTAAATATCCGTTAGAAAATGTACTTATATTTAGTGTCGGATATTACCTCTAACATAATTGCCTCCAATAGAATGATATTTATGCTTTATGGGGAAAAAATTGGTTAACTCCTTTTACAGTTCCTTTCTCATTTTCATACATACATACATATAGTCTTGCCGAAAACACGAGGTATTGTGGGTGCGAGCGTTTGGAAAAGAAAAGTAGGGAAAAGTACATAAGCATCCCAGTTAAAAAAATATCATGACAATAGTGACTTTTTGCTTGGCTGGGACATTGGTGCAATTTTCCTCAAAAAAGTAAGGAATATCACATCCAAAACATTATGAAATTTCAGTGGGCTTAACAGACTTAATTGACGCATTTTTTTTTATTTTTAACGATATTTTTTCAAATTGTAAGATAGGATCAAGAATAACTTTTTTTATATATTTTTTTATCGATTTTGTTTTTATCATTTTTTGCAGGCCCCAAAGTCCCAAACAAACGATGGTGTTAAACAGTACAGTTTTGAAAATTTTTACGATTTTCCAAAAAAAAAAAAATCAAAACTGTATTATTTTAGTGTATTTTAAAAACCAATAATGAGCTGCCTTGCCTTTGGAGATACATTCCCCAAACAAATGTGTAAATATAATTACCACATTTTCTTTTACCATCTGATTTATTCATCACATTTCGTATCTGAATCTATGTTTTGCTCTGCAGCATATTATTGTTCAGAGTTTCAGATACCAATTCTACATAACTGCAAGTTACCATAGCTAGTAGTATATAAGATTAATGGACAATGAAGAACATTCAACTCATGAAGTGTCAAGTGTCAACAGCATAATATAAATACTGATGGCAACATCCAACTTGTACCCTCTAGCAGAAAAACTGAGATGCTAGTCCACAACGAACTCCAAACTAAACAAAATTGGAACTTGTTGCATTCAATAGTGCAATCTAACCAATGATTGTTTGGGCCTTGTTCAGGATCACTCCTTCGTATTTCACTTGGAACCACTTCATGGCATCATCCTTTGTGACACGGTGCTGGATCCCAACGCGTGACTTGCACCTGCGGCGGCGACCTACACGGTAACCAGGGCGTTCCAGAACGACATAGAAGTCCATTCCATAAATACCCGTAGATGGGTCGTACCTGAAGCATGGCCAAATTCCAAGATGAAAAATATTACAGTTTTGACAATTGAGAGAAGATGAATTGAGTTTCCAACACAAGGAATCATGCTTAGCTACGGATGGATAGAAAACAACTTAAATCACCAGAAAACCATGGCACTAAAGCTCAGAATTCCACTAAAGCTTTAAAAACTTTACATTCCATTAAATATATCGTGGTTCAACATATTAAACATCTCAAGAGCTTTTCAACTTACTTGATTCCTAGATCAATATGCTCCTGAATGCCAAAGCCAAAGCACCCAGTATCACTGAAGTTTCTTCTCAGCAGTTCATATTCCTTCACCTTCAAGCCACTCTCCAAAAGCTGCATTGCCTTGTCACCTCTAACAGTGACATAGCATGCAATCTTTTCATTCCTTCTGATACCGAAGGAACGAACAGTATACCTTGCTGTCCAAAAGCCGACGAGAAGAGTGAGAACTAATCAAGTAAAAAGTCCAGCTAGCAATGAAAAAAAATCCAGGAACACTAGATTCAATCACTGTAAACACACGAAATGAAACCAATCATACATCCCTCTTTGAGCTTTTAAGGATAAAATATGAACATAGACAAGAAAACAGTCTCAAGGATATCATAATCAGAAGTCATTAATATTTATTAGCGTTTGAAATCCTTACCACTTGAATTCCAGATCTCAGGAACAAACAAATATATCAAAGGATGCAAAGAACAGGAAAATGCGTCAGTCAAATACTTAAGAGTGACGACTTAAACTTGTTGCTTTAAGGCACATTTAGCGTTCAAACAAAACATATCAAAATTCCTTTACAATATTATCAATTCGCAATAAAAAAAATTATCAATATGGGGGCGAGTTCTGCAATTTGCAGTTAAAAAAGGAAATGACGTTAAATAACGCAGGGCAAACAAGCAAAGCATAGCAAGGATGAAAAACTAACCTTTGGAGAAAACAGGGGTCTGACCACTAAGCTGCTCCAACACCTATTGCAAAAATGGTCGATTTGAATCAAAGGTTAATTGAACCAACAAAGAACAAGGAAGGACCTTCTAATAATACGTGATCAATAAATTACCTTAGCAGCCCTGGTGAGACGATCTCCACTCTCCCCGACTGAGATATTGAGAACGAGCTTCTGGACCTTGATTTCCCTCATAGGGTTCGCCAGCTTCTTCTCTGAAGCCTGTTCAAGAAGAAGCATTCCCCAATACCCAAAAGCAGAAAATGAATCATTATAATGAACGAGTACAATTGGTAAAGAGAAGGAAGAATAGGAATGCATACCATTGGAATGGAACCAAGGCGACCTGGAGCGGCCGAGGCAAATGAGAAAGGCAGCGAGAAGAAATGAGGAAGACGGCGCTAGGGTTCTAAAAGGGACGACAATTAAAGAAATGAGAAAGGCAGCGAGAAGAAATAACAATGCATACCATTACATTAAAGTTGTCCTTAGATGGGTGGCGAGCCAAAATATTTTTTGTTTGATCTCATAAATTTTACTCTCGCTAATAATTTCCCTTTACTTAAATTTATTTGATTTTTGACATCCCGGCTAATATTGCATCTTTTTTTCCTCTCTTTTATCTCTCTTTTTTGGAGTCTCTTCTCTGCCCGTGAGTACATCTTCCCAAAGTGTTTGGGGTTTCAATACTTATCTGAAGCGAGGTTTTCTAATTAGAGGGTGTGTTTTAAAGTTTTATTTTTCTGTCCTTTTGATTTTGTGTGTGGCTGCTAAAATCTATGAGGTGTGGGTCAAGGGAAGAGAGGTTAAATCAATGGAGGAGGTCGAAGTCTTAGCATGGGTGCGGAAGGGAAGTTGAAAGCGGGGTGGAGATTTAATCCTAATGCATATCCTTGATGAACTCAAGCAATCGACATCGGCAACGGTGACATCTTGGATGCTTCTTAGTCCTCTTGCTTTTGTTGCAGATCTAGTATGATAACTTGCCTCTTCTTCGGTTTGGTTTGGATGTGTTTAGTCTTTGGTTAATCCTTATGGATATGGTGGCTTAAGGTTGGGAAAGTGATAGTGGTGCTGATCGGAATTTTCTAGGGTTGATGGAAAGTTGTTGGTGGTGTTTCTTTCCACACGACTGGGTCTATGTGGAGTTTGGATTTTTGCTTTCTTTGTAGCATGTAGCTTTTCGCGAGGGATGAATATGATGGAGTGGTTCTTTGAACCCACATCCCTTTGTATCGACACTATTATTGGTGTGTCTTCTCTTTTCTGGTGACGGCAACTCATCTGACTCTCTGTCTTTGTTTTAGGGTTTGAGTTGATTGTATTGTTTGGGTTTAGGGTTGTAATGTTTGGCCTTTTGTTTTGTATATTTTGTGGTTTGTTTATTTTGGATCATGCATATTTTAACTTAATGTTATATTGTAATTTCTTTTAATATGGTAAATCTTTTTTGTTGGAAAAAAGAACGATTAATATTGCATCTTCAATTTACTGAAGGATAGAAGAGATTATTCTGGTTTAATATTCTAACATTATTGTATTAAAATATATGAAAAAATAATAGTTAAATTATGATAAAGTTGGCAAAAAAAATTATGATAAAATAAAAGTTTAAAGGCACAAAACCTCTTACGCATGTAACCTTCCCCATCTTTAAAAGTTTAATTAAGCATCATGATGTCTCATTTTTTGTTTCTCAAATTCTCTGTCATCAAAATCACTGTTAAAGTTAATAGGTTTTGTCATATTATAATTTTTATTATAGGGAAAATTAGTTTTTTAATCTCTCAAATTTTGATCCAATTGTGATTTAGTTATTAAACCTTGGTTTGGTGTAACTCAATCCCTATAGTTTTAAATCAGTCTCTGAACTTTAATTCACTGCAACTCAGTCCCTATAATTTTAACAATTTTATAATTTAGTCTATATATTCTAAAAAATAAATCATATATATAATAAAATATTAGTAACTAAATTATAAAATGGTTAAAACAATAGGAATTGAATTGCACTGAGTTAAAGTTCATGGACTAAGTTACAATTGAGTCAAAAGTTTATGGATCAAAACATTAATTTTCCCTTTATTATATACCATCTCACTTAAATCATAACACTTAATTTTAATTAATTTTTAAATACTTAAAATATTAAAAAAATGGTGCAAAATCCTTAAAAAGTATTTAAGCTATTTATTTGACTATGTATTTTTAAATACAAAATTCTTTAAATTATAAAATACTTGAAAAAATCATTTAAAATATTTTTGAGTATTTTTTAAATAAAAATGTATAGTACATTTAAATTTATTATTGAAATGCCAGTTGTTATTTGTAAATAACACAATAGCTAATAAAGTTTACAGAAAAATACAATGTGAAAAAAACCATTAACTTCAATAGCGATTTTAATGATAGGGAAGATGATAAACAAAATATTAAATTTTTAAATGTTAGGGAGCTTATATGCAACTTCAAATAGTTTAGGGTGTTTTATGCATTTTAACATAAAATAAAAGTATGAAATCATAAATAATATTACCTTTCATCCTTAATATAAGAGTCTAATGATTTTTTTTTGGAAAGTAAACAAACTAATTAACTTATATATTTATCATTTATCCAAAGTAGTTTTCTTCATTTATAAAATGATATATAATATGATAATATATATAAATATTTCAGAATATATGTTATAATAAAGTAGTTTATTTAACTTTTTTAATCTTTCTAAGAAAAAGTCAATTGTCTTAGCTTAAAGAGTGTAAGTAATACTAAACATTAATACTTCACTTAGTTTTTACTGATTTTTAGTTGCATGTTCGAGAGTTATGGACAAATTTCACGGGATTTTCCAAATTTAGTAATTACTACCCCAAATTTTTAGTATCAAGTTAACTTATTTTTAAAAATATTAAGGAAACTAAAGAAATTATTTAAAAATATTTATTTATGTATATTATTAGCTTATATATTATTTTATAAATCAAGCAAATTAGTTTGGAGAAAAATAATATACACATATTTAACTTTCTTAATTTTTATAAAAAATTTCTAATGTCTCATATATTAAGAATTAAATGTAGTGGGTTAACAATTAAATTATATTGGCATTCCCTTATGAGAAATATTTATATATTTTCAGAGTTTAACGTCATCCATGCTCTGTCCAATAAAAATGTTTCAAATATTCCATATTGTGGATTTCATATCCTATAAATTTTTCTTCATTATTTCTCTTTTTCCACAATCCATTATAATATATATTTATTATGAAAAAAGAGAAATAATAAAGAAAAATTTATAGGATATATGATCCACAATAGATGACACATGAAAAATTTTTATTGAGTAGAGTATAGATGGCATGGCTCTTTAGGAGTATATAAGTATTTCTCTTCATTTATACACATCTTAATATGATGCATTCATAATTTATAAATAATACTCCTTTAGATTGTTTGACATTAAAAGTAGGTTGAAGGGCAAAAATACTCTATAAGTTTTTTATGAGGCACACTGGCCTTAAATGTTTAAAAAATGGAATAATTTTCCTTGGTAAGTTAAAAAAAAAAAAGGTAATATGGCGCTTCAATTAACAAACCATTGCTAACCAAATTATACAAAGACTAAAGGGTAAAAATGCTTTGAAAATTTTCTTAGAGACATTTGGCACTTGGAACTCATGTTCCTTTTAATTATTTCGTATTTTTAATTTTTTCAAATTAATCGTTTAGATCTAATATTAAAGATTAGATGTGATATTTTTTAAATTTATATGCTATTAAAATATGAAAGTCCTAACGTACCATCCTCCAAGAAAATTCCTTCCACCTAACCACTTTCACTATCAATGATTCATGGAAAAAGTATTCACCGCATGCATAAATCTAACCACGTATCAACAATTACATGGGAAAGAATTTATTTCAAAGGAAAATTAAAATCAATCCATCTCAAAACAAAATTAAATTTGCAAAAAAAAATTTTATCAAGAAGCAAAAAAAGTTCTCAACCATATCAAATTGTTATTTGTTTTATCAGACTTGGTCTAACTTAATTTGATGCCTAACAAAATCAATTCTTTTCTATTTAGAGAAATTAAAAGAGTTAAAAGAAAAAAATAATTAAATAAAATATAAATTCTGAGGGTCAAGTACCACTGCAAGAAACTTTTAGAGTATTTTTATCCTTTAACTCATGTATAATTTCATCAACAAATGTTCGTTATGTTATTTTCAGAATCCAAAATCCAAAACATGTTCATTTATTGCACATAGCTAATTTAACTATATTTTAGTATTTATTTTAGACTAGAATAAAAGAGATGTTGTGACCAATGGTAAGAGGGATTAACGTTGAAGTCTTTCTTTTCTTTTATCTTATGGTCAAGAGTTGGACTAAGTCCCATTTCTAGATGACCACAATTGCAAAATTATCCGTACACCAATTTTAAATTTTAATATCTCATCTTAAAAATAAAGTCACAATTTATATTTGAATTGTTGTATTAATAATAATGGCAATCTCTTTCCATGTCATTTTCGTGTACTTGTTCAACTTTGTCAACAATATGTCACATACATAATGCGTTTTTCAAAACGATAAGAGATATTCTCATAGCAACTAAAGTGGTGTTTGGTTGAACTCAATCCGCTTTGTAAGTCTTGACTTCTTATCAATTCTCATGCTAATAAAACAATTAAAGCATTAAATTTCTCCTAGAACTTAATGATTTCTAGTATTATTTTTTTATTAACTATACTACCATATTAAGTAAATACTTTTTTTGATGTTACTTATAATTCACTTTCAACATATTTTACGTAATAAGAAAAACTTTAAATTTCATTAATTCTATTTTAAAATTCAATGGTGTTTTTACCTTATCCCCATGTAATATATATATTATCACCCATGAAAATAAGGTTAATTAATGCGATAATAAATAAAAGGAAAAGTTGTATATTTAATAAGGTGACTTATAAATAACATTAAAAAATTGATTTTCTTTGCCAATAAATAGGATTGGAAGAATATGGACATACATTGAAAAAGTATTTAATGCTCATTAGCAACTAGCAAGTGACTTATCAAAAAATAATAATAATAATAATACATTTGATTCTTAATGTAAGAATCAATTAACTTTTTTAAGATATTAAAAATGTTAAATAAATTACTTAATTGTAATATATATTCTGAAATAATTGTATGTATCATTAGTTTATATATTAATTTGTAAGCCAAATAAATTAATTTAAAAAATAATAAATATATCAACTAATTATCTTTCTTAATATCTAAAAAAAAAGTTTACTGGTTTTTACAATGAGGATGGAAGTAGTAGTTGTTAGTTGGTGTGTTGTAACAAGTTTAAAGAATTAAAGGGGATACTTTCTCTCATATAAAATGGAAGCTTGGAGATGGTAACAAGATAAGATTTTGGTCTGATTTTTGGGTAGGAGATTACGGTCCTTTAAAGAATATATCCTTTGCCCCCATCTCTGAACCTGATCTCTCAAGGAGCATCTCTTACTATATTGACGTGAATGGTAACTGGAGGTTACTCTTGTTCAACAACTTGTTACCATCAAATGTTTTGCAAGAGATCTTATCTACCAAAATTGCTCCAACTGTTACTGTTCCTGCTTGCTCCTGGAATTTAACATCTAACGGTGATTTTAGAACAAAGTCAGCTTATCAAGCTGTAGAATACTTTAACCGGAATGCTGTCGACACCAAATGGACCCGAATATGGAAGCTTCCTGTAGCTCAGAGAATTCGAACCTTCACTTGGCTACTTACCAAAAGAAAACTCCTCACTAACTCTGAACGTCATAGGAGGGGAA
>QFDD01004949.1:0-13161 GCA_006871305.1 Vachellia collinsii | reverse complement strand
CCTTTGGCACCATCCTCCTCGTATCAGAATAGATCATTGATGATGAGAACAAAGTGGTTGAAGTGTTCCTTTCACAAGGACCTAACCACTTTGATTGCATGTACCTATGCTTCCTCCATGGTCCCATGTGCATTTTATTTTCCTTCATGCATCTTTTGGCTGCTCTGCACATTATCTTTATTATGGTTCTTAATCTTTCTGCTTTTCCCACAAAAAAATCAGGCAGTAGCCGGACTAACCGGTTGTACTCCATGCTCGCCCTCGCCATCTCGAACTCGGCCCGGAGATTCATCTCGACGATCACCCTAATCACCTCTCCTTTCTTTGAGCTTGTGCTGTCTACCACGTCTACAAAATTGTGCTCCCCTGCACATCGTTTTTAGGCTAAAGGTTCATATGTGACGTTATTTATTAGGAAACTCACATCTAATTAAGGACTTGTACATGGAAAAGGATATACTACTGATCTTAAAATTAATGTAAATTCTCCTCAGAAGTCAGAATTGGCGGTCAAATTTTCAGTCCTTACTATAAAAATTGGGTAGGTACGTGGCTTATGTTGTCATATGCTTTGTGCGAAATTAATAAAGGAATGAATCAACTACCCCCTGTGTTTTTTTTTTTTGATAATACTACCCCCTGTGTTTTTAAATGTAAAAGTTAGGGTTTTTTTTAATTGTAAGATCACAATAATTTACTTTATCTTCTAAAGATATAATTTTTTAAAAATTATCTGTATTAATTATAAGGAGGTTTCTCTGAAAAAAGGTAGTTTCCAATGCAAGTTATTAAAAGGAAATTTTAAGGAAGCCATTATATACATTTTTTATAAATAATTAACTTAACTAATTTCGTTAATTGGTTTTTTGTCTGACTCATATATTTAGGATTGGAGAGAGTAATAAATAGCGAATATATTGTAGATTTGCTATCTTATATTGATCTATTGATATTGCTTTTGAAACAGGAAACGAAGAGCTTTCTGCCGGACTCTTTGGTCTTAAGTAGTCACTAATTAAATCAACATTAAGATGAAGCTTTCAAAGTTCTGCTAGCTACGTGATCTTGTAAAGATACATGCGTTAACAAGTGTTTTATTATCACATGTAGATAGATGAATAAATATGAAAAAGAAAAATTCGATAGTTAAAAACTTGCTAAGTTGCATAACAATATGCTATTTAAAGTAATTTAAAAAGTTTTTCTTTTTCAATTTTCAAAAGTTCACCTGTCCCATATAGCTTTATAATGAACGGCAAATTAATGTCCATATTTATCACAAACTCGAAAGTAATAAATTAAAGTGACAATAATATATTCTTTGAAAGCGATAACTGAATCAGGGAAAAAGAAATCTATGGGATAATGTAGATAATTATTTGGTTCAATCTTGTCTTTGGTCCACCAAAAAAGATTTCTTTGATTAAAGTACTCGCAATATATATAAATATACTTGCTCCGGTGTAAATTATAAAAGATTTTTTATTCACTCACAGTGAACAATCTTTTTTTTTTTTTGTGGTTACACGCATGAATCAACCGTTAAATTATTAAATGTGTCTTAAATTGATAAAATTTACCTATTTTACTCTACAGGATGAGATTGGAAGTGGGAAACATAAATTAATTTATTAAAATTTTGTAACAATTAAGGGATAAAAATTGGAAAACAAAAATTAATTAATTATCCTATATTAACCTCCTAGATTTAAGACCAAACTATCCTTATAAAAGATCTCTTATAATTGGGAGATATATATTACAATTGAGGTTTTCTCCCATCAATATGATTGAGTTTAATTCGATCAATATTATTATTACTTTATTATAACTATTTAATGTCATACAATATAATTGATTAAATTTACCTGATGGAATATTTGGTGGTGAGTTCCTCCATTTGGTTTTGCAAATGGCACTGTTATAGCCATCACTCTGAAGCCGACTTGAAATTTGTCTCAATAAGCACTTCTTGCACAAGCAGAAGCTGTTCTTCCCTTTGTGATCTGCGCAGCCACAAGGAGTAATAGCCTCCAAGCTTTGTACCTCTTTAAGTGCTTCTTTTGTTATTTTTCTTATTCTCGACTCCACACTGCTGCTTCTACCTAACGTAGTCTGTTCAAATTACAATATATTTGGTCATCACTTCTTTAAGATTTTGATTAATTCCAAAAATACACATTAAGATGCGATTTGAAATCCAAATTAAAGTGTAGAAGTTGAATTGGACACCGAATCATAAATGCCAGCGATTTAGGGTCCAAGCAGTTAGATCGGTAATCAAACCAATGAGATATATATATATATAATTAATAAAAATAATTATATACATGTACAGTAATATATAAAAAATAATTAAATTCATGATAAGTTTGATTGTGAACGTAATAACAACATCATAATACATGAAGATTTCAATAAAATAACTCTATATACCTAAAAATGGTATAAAAATATATTGGACTTTTTAATTGTTTCTTTAGCATTCTCTCCATCAGCCCAAAAAAAAAAATTATTTTAGATTTTCTAAAAACTGTTTTGATTTTCAATATAATTTTGGATTCAATATCGCTTTGACTTCGATCCAACCCGACTCAATCACAAAAACAGTTTTTTAGTCCACACCAAATCGTTAGCTAGCAAAATCAACGATACAAGAATAAGATGACATATAAATTAATATACCTGCAAAAGTTGGTGTTGGTCGTCCCAGAAGCTCTTATTATTCTGCTCAATTCCATTTTTGCCCTTGTCCTCATCATCGTCTCCATCTAACTCCATTTCATTTGAGTCCCATATTTCATCTCTGCTTGTAGACGTTGCAGCAAATGACTCTTCTCCATCCCCAAGAAACTCAAACTCTACTTCCTCAAGACTCGCCTTTTCAGAGCCACCACTGCCGCCGCCGCCCCGGCTTTCCTGATGGTGGCCACTTGGAAAAAATCTGGTCATTCTTCCAGCCATGTAGGAGACTCCTCCTCCTGGATATATAGGTTTAAGATTTAGATCTTTTAGCATCCTTAGAAGAAAATGTGACTCTGTATGACCATATGTCTGAGGCTTAAATGGCTCATATATACCAGAATTATTGGGGACATGTGGGCCACCTTTAAGCCAACTTGGATAATCTGTAGACTATAGCTTCTCTCACTATAAATTAAATCAAATAATATATAAAAATAATTTGCTCCACTTTTATTGTATGAGTTATTCTCAAGTGCTTATTTAAACGTTTTTTCCTATTCTCATCTGCTTTCATATATTTAATAATTTAGATTCAATTCTCTGATCATTATTTGGGTTCAATTCTAATGATCTAAATTGGATGTGAGTAAATAAGACTAAATAGTGAAAATTTTATGTAATAATTCAATGTTAAATCGGATAATTTTCTCTCTTTTCTATTTCCCGGTGCTCAGCAAAACATAAGACGTACCAGAAAATTATATAATATATTTGATCATTAATATAAAATCTAATTTATAGTACAATTTATATTACAAATTAAATTTTATATTTAGGGTTAGAGAGTACTTCTCTACACTTTTCTTCCAACTTTTCTCTTTAAATATAAAAAAATAGAGAAAAAAAAAACTCTTCTTCCAAAAAGTTGCACAGATTTGCCCAGAGGGCGTGGTTCGAATGGTAAGAAAGGGGTTGGTAAGGCACCTTCCCCGCCATATAGCCAAAAGGCCCGAGCTCGATTTCTGGGAAGTCCTCTTAATCCCGGGGGCGTTATGGATTAGTCAGCTCTCCAAATGGGGGCTGGACACCGGGGGCTCTATGCAAAAAAAAAAAGTTGCATAGATTTGTATCCACTCACTCATTAGTTTTGGAGACCCACACATGTATTTCTAAGATATTTATTTTTTAAAAATTATTTATTTAACCAGTGAAGCATATCAAGAATAATGTATCAAAAAATCAAGAATGATTTTCATTAAAAAAATATATAAGGATAATAATGTCCCGTGTATCAAGCCTAAATCTAGTTATTTGTACGTTGGATGGAATTTTTAGGTTCTGGTCGCCGCGCACATGAGCCAAAATGTGATTCAATCATAGTTGCCTACGTGGCAACCTTTTATTGGGTGATGCAGATCAGACCACTGTTTTAAGTTGACTGAAGGTTGGACCAGACAGCATGGATCCACGTCAGTTTGGTTCAATCATTTCAGCCCACCCATTTGGATATACTCTCTCTCTCTCTCAAACACACACAGTGATATATATATATATATATATTTTAAGTATTTTTCCCCCTTACTAGAAGAAATTATATTGGGAAATCTTTTTGTGGTAAGCCTTTGCCCAAATTGGAATCACAACTACCATAAATTGCCGTTTCTAGTAATTTTACAGAAGCCTTACAACTAAGCAATACCGACCTATCTTAAGATCATCCTCTCAATGTAGACAGGTTTGATAGATCTGTTCTATCCTAATGTGTGATTGGACTATCACTTATGATCTCATTTCAATAGAAAGCCAATAGCCATACCGATTCTTTGGCTCTTCAAGATCACATCAAATGAATGTTCCTCCTGCGGAATATAGAGTTAACTCTCTTCGATGCTTTGGTCATAAGCTTCCTTTAGGCAGCTAGACTTTTTTTTTTTTTTTGGTCAACTAAACCAAGGCATTAGAATGTGAACTTGATTTTTTGTCAACTAAACATTTCCATTTATAATTATTTTATTAAAAAAATTATAACTCTCATATGGCAAATTTATAATTGCTCTTTCCAAATTTACAACACCTTAATTCGAGTGTTGTAAATTTTTCATAAGGATGAATTTTAATATCAGTATTTAAGAATGAGAGGAAGCAAGTTTAAAAGGAACTTAGAGTGCAAAGTTTATGAAAATTTTCTAGGCCTATATAATGCTTACCTATTTCCAAGATATAAATAAATAAAAACTTTGGGAATTGTAGCCCCTCCATTCCTTCCTCTCTCTGTCATTGTTTAATACTTAATATAAGATCCAGTTAACTTTTTTTAAAGGTTAAAAAATATAAATAAAATAATTTAGATTGTATATATATTCTGAAATACTTATATGTATTATTAGATTATATGTCAGTTTATAAGTTAGACAAATTAGTTTGAAAAAAATTTATAAATATATCATTTTATTTAACTTATTTAATCTTTCTAAGAAAAGTTATCAGGTGCTTATACTAAAAATGAGAGTAGTAAGACAGTTGTATATTTGGTTGACAGAAGCCATTTTAGACCATATGGCATAACATGGTTATGAATTCCAAATTAAAAAGACTCTTTTAATGGGACTGTTCAGCTTATTAAAAAAACATAAGTTAACCTCTTGATACAAGGGATTGAGCCAAAATATTAAGGGTAAAATATACGTTTGATCTTTTAAGTCCACACTATGTTTCAGTTAGGTTTTTTAAATTTAAAATATACACTTTTAGTCATTTATTGTTAATATTATTAGTTTTGCTTATTGGAAAATGATGACTCAGCAAATTTAAACGATGATTATACAATTAAATGCTATCTTTTTAAACTTTAAAATATAAAAAGCATATTAAATAATCAATATTTGAATGTATTTTGACATCATTTAATTAACTGTAGAATTGTAATTGAGTTAACATTTTTTGTTAAATGAAACTAACAGTATTAGGGATTAAAAAAAACTAAAAGTGCACTTTTAAAATTTAATAGATGAAACTAAAATTTAATGTAAATTTAAAGGATTAAATATATATTTTAGCCAAATATTAAATAAAAAAAGAAAAACAATATTTTTCGCATTGATGATAATGACCCATATAAATTTTATCCAATTCAAACCAAAGTGCTTGCATGTTGGTCAGCGTTTGTTGTCTCTCTTATCCAATTGAGATTCATGAACGGAACTAATTAAACATATGATTTGTCTCCAAGCAAAAAACCAAACAAACAAATTAAAATAAAATAAAATAATATACAGAAAACAAAAACAAGAAAATGAAATCACTTATTTTTTATTCATATGTTTTGTACCTTTTGTCTTGTTTGGGATGGATGTGCATGAATCGCTTCATAAACTCCATCACAGTCAAATTCTGTTGGCTTTTCCTAGCTGCATTATCATAAATAACGTTTATTTTGTTACAACTCGCATTTAATTATGATTTTTATAAATATTATAATACTACATCCGTTTCTTAATATAAGATGCAGTTGACTTTTTGGGATGATAAAAAAAGGTTAAATAAATCACTTAATTATAACATACATTCTGAAATATTTATATGTATTATTATATTATAGGCTAAAGTAACAAATATAACCTTAATCTTATTTCTTATATACACCCAACACCCTAATCTTATTTTGATGTAATTTTATCTATCCCCCTAACTTCGTTAACTTTTAGCCAATTTTTTTAGGAAAAATTAATCTTTTAGTCACAAAATTTTAACTCATTTTCCAAAATCCTCATAAAAAATTGAGTCATATATGTTATTTCAATGAAAATCTCATACAATGGAAAAAATTTTATTCTTATGACCCCTAAACCCTAAAAAAAGATGTAGCCTTTCTAACATTAAAATGAATGAATTATTATAAATAAATTTAATTTTTGGAATCCTCGTGAAAAATAGTTAAGGAGACTTGAAAGCTCATTTTTTAGCTTGATTTCATTAAATAGTTTGAGGGACTGAATTATAAGTGAGTTAAAAGTTCTGGGCTAAAAAATTAATTTTCTATAAAAGAATTGACTAAAAGTTATGGAGTTAGGGGGAAGGATGAAATTACACAAAATTAAAAACATGAGAGAAGAAATTGCACAAAAAAAAAAGATTAGGGTGTTGGGTATTACACTAATAAGATTATGTTATATTTGCTACTTTACCCTTATATTATATATTAGATTACAACTCAGATAAATTAGTCTAGAAAAAAATGATAGATAGAATAGTTAATTTGTATTCTTAATTCCTAAAAAAACGTCAACTAACTATTATATTAAGGAACAGATGTAGTATTTATGTGGATGTTGTTATGACTATATTAATGTTGCACCTTAAAAACATGAGGGACAAAAATGCACAAAAAAAAAGATTAGAGTAATGGGTGCACCTGAAAAATAATATCAGGGTTATATTTACTTCTTTACCCTTAAATTATATATTAGTATAGAAGTCAAACAAATTAGTTTGAAAAAATGATAGATAAATTAGTTAATTTGCATCATTAATCTGTCAAAAAAAGTTTTAGCTCTTATATTAAGGAACAAATGTAGTATTTATGTGGATATTATTATGAATATTACTATATGGATGTTCATATATCCCATTTTCCTAAATTATCTTTTATATCCATTAATTATCTCATGTAATCGATATTGATTGCTCTAATATTGTAAATCTATTATATAAATATAATGCATCACATATATACTATACATTTTGGAGATAATGAATAAGAGATATTTCTCAGTGCTCTATACTTTTCTTTTTTCTTCTATCTTCTTTCTCTTAAATTCATTCATCCAATTTAATGGTTTCTCTATAGAAAAAGGAAAATCTTGAATTTTGAAAGTCGCTATTGAAAATAATTTGTTACGCTTCCTCACCGTTCCGTCTCTTCTATAGGTGATTGCGTCCTTCTAGGTGATACCATTTTAATATCCAAAATATATAGAGATATGTGTGTGTGAAAATAAATGTGATTTTACCATATGTCATCTATTTTATAAACTTTTTAAAGCTTAATTTCCTTCTGCATCATTTATTGATTATTTAATAATGAAGGAAATTTAATATTAAGCTATTCCACAAGCTTTTGATTCTTACAAATATTTTATTTAGGTCAAATACGTTAAAATTAATTTTTCAAATATTGTTTGGATGCATGAAAGTATAGGAGATTTCAAACTCCCAATAAAGATATACATATATGGTTATTTCAGTACACTATATGCTATTTAATATTTATCATCTAATTATTGAATTAATTCTTGAAATATCCTGTTGAGTTCAATTTAGTTGACTTTTTATTTTGGCCACTTGCAGAATATATTTAGAAAGTGTTTTGAGGTAAACTGTTTTGAGCTCATTTGTTGAATTTAATTGTACTTTTTTCATGCACAATTTATTTCATCAAATTGTCGAATATTATTATTTAATTGCAAAACTTATTTTTACATGATATCCAATTGCTAAAATTGTTTTAATTATTAAATTTTGTAATTATTTAATTGCTTGAATTATGCAAAATTGTATTTAAATTAAAATATAGAGGAATAAATTATTGTATGGGAACATAGAGTAGTGAGAGAATTTAATATTTTAGTTTAAATCAAATGCTTAAATTCTCATTAAGGATTATGTATATTTGGAATTCAATTGCACATGGTTGATATTTGTGTTTAGTATGCAATCTTGTGGGTAGGCCATAACATTCCCTATGTTTCATATATAAAATACCTACTTGTTCTTTGGAACAATTTAAAGGATACGTATGACCATCAGAAGTTAGTTATCTTTTCAAAAATTTGTTATGAATGGATGCATTTGCATTTGTAAAACTTTAAGATTGTGAGCGAGAATAATTCAGCCATATTTCATGCATCCAATTTTCTCCTGTTTCAGCAGTAAAGGGAGAAAGGTTTTAAAAAATATGTTGGTTAATTTCTTACATTTTCATAACTAAATAGAACAACAAACTTTTGTTGCAAAATCATGAATCCTTCCAATAGCCTTAACTCTATTCCCATAAGTGAATATAGTTATAATTAAATCTTACAGTGGTGGTAGTCAATCGAGATTGTTGATGTCGCCACAATCATGGACGTGAGCATGGTTAGAATCATAGTGGTTCTAATTCCCACCTAAAGTGGAGAAAAACTTATAAAAACCATAAATGGATAAAATATGGGCATAATAAATAAATTGAATATGCATTGAAGGCTCCAGAGAAGCCAATATTATGTTACCTGAAGGAACAGAATTATGCATTTAAAATACACTTTATTTTACCAAATCTACAAGAAACTTATTAAGTTTTAAGATATCTGCAGAAATGGTACTATATGGAAACAATGAATGAAATAATCTAGAATGTCTTACATTACAAATTCAGTTTTTGGTAGAAAACATATGAGTTCCCTCCATTTTTCTTCTGGCTTGTACTATATATAAGCATAGTTGAAAGCATAAGATAGTAAACCAAAAGTTTATTAATGAATTTAATGTTTGGTATGAGGTTATAAACCAGAAGTTAAGTAACACAAGTAAGTAGTTTGACCAGGTAAACCAGAAGTTTACCAATAAATTCAATGTTTGGTATGATCGGTTAAACCATCCCGATTCAATTATGATGCGAAAAATGATTGAGAATTCATGTGGACATACCATGAAATGTAAACAGATACCACGATTTCTCATGTGCAGCATGTTCCAAGGTAAAATATATTATTAGGCTATCACAAAGTAAAATACAATGTAAGCCTCTCATATTCCTAAAATAGATAAAGGAAGATAGTTGTGGGATAATACATTCACCCACTAGACCATTTAGTTACCATACAGTTTTAATTGATGCATCAACTAAATGGTTCCACATTTTCTTATTATCTTCTTACAACATGGAGTTTGCAAGATCTCTTGCTCAAACAAATATGGTTAAGAGCATATTACCTTGATTATCGAATCAAGAAACTACATCTTGCAAACTCCAAGATGCATCAATTAAAATTGGTTAAGAAGCATGATAGTAAACTTTCTTTACAAGCCTTTAATGAACATTGTATGTCCCTTAGAATTGATGTTGAACATCTTGTAACTCATATTCATACACAAAATTGACTAGCAGAATGATTGATTAAATGGTTGTAACCTTTTACTTATGAGATATAATCTCCCATATTCTACTTAGGGACAAGCCATTTTTGCATGTAGCAATGTTATTTCCCATGAGGCCAACAAGTTATAGAAAGTTTTTCCTTTCGCAAATGGCTCTTGATCAATAACCTAATATTTTCCATTTGATAACTTTTGGGTCTGCAGTATATATGCCTGTCCACAACACACTAAAATAGGTCTTCAAAATAAAATGGGATTATATGCAAGGTATAAATCTCCTTTGATTATAAAGAAACTGGAACCTTCTACAGGAGATTTGTACGGAACGATTGGTCGAGTGTCATTTGATGAATTACTTTTCCCAATATCAGGGAGGAAAATAAGCAGTTGGGTAAAGAGATTAATTGGAATGAATTCTCATTGGCTATATTTGATCTCGTATTAAAACAATGTGTATTGAAAATTTAAAAGATAATTCATTTACAGAATTTAGCTAACCAAATACTCGAAACTTTTATTGACACAGAAAAAGTGGTAAAGTCACATATCCTAACTGCTAATGCTCCTATAAAAATTTATATCCTTGAAGGACAATCTATTATAAACAAATCTAAAACATGCCTAAAGCATGAAAGGTCTATCGGTTCCAAATGTAAAAATCCTTGAAAGAGAGAAGAACCAAGAATATAGATGGTTAAGTTGAAGATGATTAATAATACTTGATTGCTCTAAAAAAGGTAACTCCTAAAGAGTTATTTTCTCTTAAAAAAGAAGGTTGTAGTTGTTGGAAATTGTGCCATAAGGCCAATCATTATGTTCAAAGTATTTTAATTACTGAATTGTTCATTTTGCATTATCATAATCTTTGCATGTTTTGTTATGATAAATTGTTCTCGGATAAATCATGGTGATTCTCCTACATGTTCATGGTCGATTATCTGGGCAGGAGCAAAAATGAAATAAGACCATTATAACTTTGAAATGTATGGGATACTAGTCAAAATCATAGGTACTTGTAAGATTACAAGGTGCTAGACCGACTCGCTGTAAGATAACTCCATAGATTTGTGTCATAAGCTTGTCTCACAAATGACTATGTCACTGTGCCTTTTGACTTGAAATCATCATGGATTCCTACATGAGAGTCACTCAGCTTTAACCTAGTTGAAAGTCACTTTTGACCGAGTAATAATAAAGGCTATGTTCGAGCTTTGTGAATTCCATGCAGAGGAATGTGAATATTCAAAATAGTATTTGTCCCTTACATTGTAAAGAGATATTGATGGCCCCTCTCGATGAGTGAGTCTGAGAAATGCATGGGAATACTGTAATGGAAAAGTAATTCCATTTCTTAAATCGGACTACTCAAGGATCTAGAGAGCAATGGTTGAGAATATGAGGATCACGATCTCCATACTTCATTGATCGAAATATCATGTAACAAAAGGGACTTGATGTAGTTGTATGATAATTTGTATCGGTTTACAGATCCTCATGTGGATTTGGTAGTCGTAATGTCTTACTAGAAGTTGCTTGCGACTTGTGGGCTAGTATAGTTACAAACCCACTGCCAACTTCATCTATATCATTTGTTGTTAATGTATTAACACTATATAGTTATTCACCATTACGAATACATTGGAATAAAGTGAAACATATTCTTTGTTATCTCAAAAGCAATATAGATATGAGGTTCTTATACTTAGGTGTATCTAAGTATGAACTGATCATTTATGCAGATGCCGCTTATTATATTTGTTTACATGTGTTGGTACAATTATATTAGGGGAAATAGAGCAAAGCTTATTTCACCAAAGTTCTTCTTCACTCATGACCTTGGAAAATGAGCTGAAATTATCATCCCGTAAATTCGTTCAAGTCAAAATCTAGTAGATTTGTTTACCAAGTCACTTCATGCTATAAACATCTGACTTCACAAACTCAAAGATATCAAGTAATATTGTCAAGAAGGGGAGTTGATACACATTGTGCTCATTTCCCTTAGCTAGATTTTTTTGCACTGGGTTTCCGAAAAAGGTTTTTAATGAGGCAACATTAAGATGTGTATATATAAATGTTGTACTCTTTTTTCTTCTAATAAGTTTTTGTCTCATCGGGTTTTTCTTAGTTGGAGTTTTTTTTAATGAGGCATACTTTTAGTCATGGACATCCAAATAAGAGTGTTAAAATATTATTATGTAGATGTCGATATCTCTTATTATCCCCAATTATCTTTTATATTCGCTTATTATCTCATGTAATCATTGATATTGATTTACCTTGATATTATAAATACATGCCTATAAATATAAGGCACCATATATGTACTATACACTCTGAAGATAATGAATAAAAGCTATTTCACATTGCTCCCTACTTTTCTCTATCTTCTTTATCTTAAATTCATAACAGATGTCTAATATTTATGTGAATAGCTATTTCCCATGCCTATAAATAAAAGGCACCATATACGTTCTTTTTTTTTTTTTTAAATATTACAAGGGTAAACACTAACTATACGAGGCTTGATCCACCATGTTGTGATGAACTTGAAATTTAATTCACCATGTTAGGTTGAACTTGATCAACTTCGTTACACTTTAAAAATTGGGGATGAGTGAGAAATATGAACAATGATGGCCTTGCTTAAGTTCTCAGTTGGGCCCACATTCATAGGTGAGTCACAAATAAAATTTGGCCCATTTTAATTTTTAGTAGACCCACTAAGCTGATCTGCTATTTTAATACAACATTGAGTAACGCATTTATTGGGCCTTAAGCTTAGCCCTTGGATTCATACAAATCACACAACCAGATCAATTATGAAAACTGAAATCAAGCATGGTTTTCTTGGAAAAATATCCAAACACCTCTATATATGGAATAATTTATTATGAATTCAAAATCAAATATTTCTATGCATGCTGAAATCAATTATGAGATCAATATTATAGTTATCTCATAAGTTACCAAACACTCTTATACCTAAAAACACTCTTATACGTGCCAAAATCAATTATGAAATGTAGTTTTATATTTATCATTAATTGTGATATGTATATGGGATTTGGTAACTCATGACGTAACCATTTTTTTTTGTATTCATAATTGATTTTGACATGTAGATGGCGATTATTGATTTGTGTTCACAATTAATTTCTAACATGCATATAAATGTTTGAATATTTTTCAAGAAAATATTAGCTTTGACTCTTATCGGCCAAAAAGAAGGTTAGTTTTTACTCTTATAATTATTTAAGAGATGAGAGTATGTTAACATATCGATTAGAGAAATAACAATAATAAATATGAAGAATGAGATATATTATTCTTATAAAA
>QFDD01004948.1:0-17211 GCA_006871305.1 Vachellia collinsii | reverse complement strand
TGTCAATGCCATATTCTTAGTTGTCATTAACTATGTTATAGTTGTCAATACCTTATTCGTTGTTGTCAACATAGCAGACAACATCATCAGGGGCATGAGTTCACGTGTTGTCAATGGCTTGAGGAACCTTGTATGTTGGAGTTGTCAATGCCATATTCTTAGTTGTCATTAGCTATATTATAGTTGTCAAAACCCTATTCGTTGTTGTCAACGTAGCAGACAACAGCATCAGGGGCATGAGTTCATGTGTTATCAATAACTTCAGTTCATTTGTCAATACCAACGTTAAGTTCTTATTTCCAAGCTCGAAAATGGACAGTATAAACAAACCAACCTTCTCAAAGAAGAGAAAGAAATGAGATTCACACCAAGAAATGAAAAATGGGGGAATTTTAAAGAGCAGCACATTTTATTAGCTAAAGTGTATGACCATTCTTTTGATACAGTTACTGATTTCAATAGGAAAGAGGAGATAAAGCAGCACATTGAAAAATCAAAACAATAAATAAGAAAGATTAATGAAAGAGACGAAAGATTAACAGAGGTATCGTAAGACGGGGTTTAGATAGTGAGCCGCTAATGAAACGAGGGAGGGAGAGAAACAAGCGTCACTAGGCTTTTCCTTGCAGATAGAGAGAGAGAGAGAGAGCAGTTTCAAGAAGCTGTGTTTGTGAAAGAAGATGAAACGGATAGAGAGACAAGAAATAGGGAGACTTCGAAAACAGACACACAGAGAGAGAGAGATCAGTTTCATTTAGAGGATATTTTCGTCACTTCCCATAAAATTCAAAAACCCAAATTGCTGCCTGGCAGTAAGTTGTCCTTTTGGAAGTTTAGGGTAGCTTTTTGGGTTTCTTTAATTCACTTATCATTTTTTTGTCATTTTCCCAATTTATTTGGAGAGAAGTCATAGTTTTTAGAAATCTGTGTTTTTTACCAGATTTGGAAATATATGTTGGAAGAGTGAATATGATGCATTTTCATGTATTCTTCTTCTTAATTTTTGAATTTTAATCCCTTAAATTTATCTTTATTTTATTTTTATCCTTTAAATTTTAAAACAAATTGTTTTGATATCTCAAAGATTAAGATTATCCAAATTTTTATTAGGTTATAAAAATTAATATTTTAAATAAAATAAAATTTGAAAGACTAAAATCATTGATTTTAAATTTAAAAGAACAAAATTAAAATAAGAGCAAACTTAAATGACCAAATATTATATCAGCCCTTAAAAAAATTATACATTTAAGAAATAATGTGGATTGAAATGTTACTTTTTTAGAACCAAATTCATTTACTAACTCTTATATTTGAACAAGAGATGGATGGATGAAGTTCAAAAGGAACACTTAATAAGATTATTAAACAAGATTTTTTGACAAATAATATATCAAAAAGTTTAGTTGTTTATAGAATTCAATAACCTCATGCGATACATGTAACCCACCCCCCAATGAAACAAGGCTTCTTGTTATAATTAGAACTAAGGGGGAGTAATTCTTGCATAGTGAAAGTAAACAAGACAAAAAAGTTGGTGAAGGATGTTTGGTCCAATGAGAATTCATAACCAAAATGCAAAAGCTGGCTTGCTTGCCATTTGTAATCCAAAATAAATAAATAAAATGCAAAAGCTGGCTACCATAGGAGGTTTGAATTTAGTGAGATGCTTGTGTTGAAAATGGGGAATGATTAGAGACGTTGAGCATGAAGTGATGAATCGAATGAATAGGCGTAGTGGCAGCTAGTGAGGATGATGAAGTCTTTTGAAGTGTGCGAGTGAAAGACACAAAAATATGATTGGCAATTTCAAGCGTGCTTTCTTCTTAGTTATGTTACTTCTTGTTTGAGGTAGGGTCCATTGTTTTTTTTTTTTTTCATTTTTTTTTTGCCTTTTGCCGCCATTGATTGTGATGTTCTTGAGCAACACAAATTCATAATGATTATCTATATTTTTTACGTTGTTAATCTAAAAGTATTTTGAATCAAATACACTTTCCCATGTTGGGTAGGCTTGTTTATTCTTAGCTTGATTTGTACTCCTAATGCCAAACCTTTTTTTTTTTTCTTGGGCAAATCCTACTCGTGAAAACTAAAGCTTTGCTTACCCTTTCAAAGGAAAACAAAAAAAAATTATCTAAAGACAAAAACTTGATAAAAATCACGTTAAGAGATCTCAGGAATTATAATTACTTATATAATTCTATTTATAAATGATTTATAATGCATTTCATTAAAATTAAATAAAATCATAAATCTTATTAATTCTGCCTCAATTATGCTCAATGATAATGAAATCTACACAATATAATAAATGAATAGTATAATTGTACATTTATATAAGCAATTCAATAATGAGATTTATAAATAGGATAAAAATTATCTTTCTACCTTATAAACATGACTAGATGAGTGACTTTTATGACTAAATTTTAGGGATTGGCTATAAAAGTTTAGAAATGACAGTGATTTAAATATAATTTACCAGATTAATTATAAATTCGAAGATATTTTAACGTAATATTTGTCCTGCTGGTGTGTGTGTTTGTGTATATCCCAAGTTCCAACCGTTGGAAAAGTTGAGCCCTTGTTAGATTATAGCTTCCATTAGCTAAATGTTGATTTTAATTTTTAATGAATGACCAAAGTAGATTCCACGGCAAGGTACAAAAGTTGCCAAAAGAAACGCATAAATGAGGCAGTTGGGATTTGGGAATAAGACATGCTTCTTCTCTTTTGTGTTCTTTGAGATCTTCATGTTAACATATTATTCGAATCAAATATCTATATATATATATATATATATCTCTCCAATTTAAGTGGGACTCGTACTTTACATATTAAATATAAAAAAAGTAAGTCACCTAAGGAATAGTTACTGTTTATTATCTAATTTATGTTTACGTGACTGGCTGAGATAAATTGGTTAGTGGGGAAAAATTTGAAAATATATACACACCATGATTATTAGTATTCTCACCAAAAATATAATACGTCTTTTAAAACTAAATACAAATTATTATGTGTAATATGAGTTAGATCAGGAAATGGACCGAGTCCGTCAGTTTGACTCATTTAACATGTTTAACTCAAAGGTTGAATTTGTGATTTAGAACATTCAGAAAAAGTTGAACCTAAAAGGGACAATTTTGTAAGGTTATGGGTTTAAAAGAGTCCAGAGTCAACCCGTTAAGCTTGTCATTTTTATATTCATTAATTTTAAAAATTTTAACTTATTTTCTAGTTACTTTTTCATATTTATAACTTTCACTATATATTATTATAAATGTTTTTATTTGCTTAACTCTTTGTACTTTTCAACCATATTTACCATGTTAAATACTTCTCATGGATTTTAAAAAATTTCCACTCAAATTTCAAGAATATTTATTTGGTTCTTAATGGTTTTCAAATTTTTTTTACCTTTTATAAGTTTGATAGAATCATTTTTATTGATGTAAGATAAATAAATAAAACAATTCTCTAATTGTATTTGAAGATATCCGAATATCATGTAAATTATTCTAAATAATACACACATATTAATAATAAAAAGGTATCTCATGAAGGATTTTGTTAACAATTACTTATTCTATTTACAAAACAAGATAAAACATTTAATTATTTGATAATATTTATGTCTCAAATTAAAAATTGTATCATATAAGATGTAGTTGAGACGCCCGTCGGGTCGGAGCCCGCAAACAAAAACAAATGTATTGGGTTTAAAAAAACCACCCTCCAGCTCGATGAAGCCCAATTCCGTAAAGGGCTCCCTTTTATCTAGCTCTAGTAAGAGTATTATAATATCCAAAGAATTGGCAAAAAAACAAAAATTATAATATCCAAAGAATTTAACTGTGTAAACACGCTTGCCCCCTAAAGCCACCAGTAGGTCCGTCCCAGTAGATCTTACTAATATTAATCAATATCTATCCATTTTGCTCAGCTGATTAGAAGCTAATTAGAGGATTGGTTTCAGTCCTAAACATAAAAACCATACTCCACTTCATCTATTACATTTTTTTTTCGCACTGATATATTTTATTTATAAATTAACATGTAATATAATGTTAAACGAGGATATATATTTTATGACAATCATGTTAAATTTGTTACAATTGAGTAATTAATTTAATTTTCCCAAAATAGTTAGCTCTAACATGAAAGAATGTATGCGTATATTATAAATCATTTTTAGCCTGTTACATCTAGAAACTTTGCTTGTGGTCTATACTTTCTCAAATCTTTAATATAAAAATTAGATAATTTATTTAGAGATATTAAAAAATTAAGTAAATTAGTTATTTATAATAAATATAAATATGTGTTGTTTTCTCTGAACTATCTTATTTAATAATGTGGAGTTGTCCCTTGCTAGGAGTCATTTAAAATATGGTAATACTTTAAAAAAAAAAATATAAATTATTGTGGATTGAAGTGCTATGTTTATGAACAAAGTAAACCTTGTCTTTAATTCCTGCATCTGAGACAGGGAGGAGTATAACGACGGGTCCATCATGTGATTAGAGTTGGGTTCAAAAGCATCTGACAAATAAAAATCGCACCACCACAAGAGCTGATTATTGAGCATAGAAGAAGCATGATTGTTTAAAAAATAAATGAAGCCATGTAACAATTTCAAATCAAGGATGCCCAAGTGCCTGCAGATATTTATAATGAAAATGAAAAGCCTGAGTAACAGTGACCAGAAATAGAAGTAAAATATCAGAGTCTCTACCTTAGCTTGGTTCTCGGGCATGCCACTACTTGTGCTGCCTCGTGACTTACCAAGCGCTTTCATCTTCCTTCTTTGCCTCTCTTCTTCACTGTCTGATTCACTATCAGAATCAGACTCAGGTTCAGCATCTGATGGCTTATAACCTTTGTCTGACCCCTCTGAGTTTTCTGATTCTGAATCGGTAGCTTTTAATTCAAAAACTCCCAACCCCAATCTTTGATGAAGCTCTGCGGGTCATCAGAAAATCCTTGATGCCAACGAGTGAAGGGGAAGGAATGGAATCAATCCTGAGAAAATCCCACTTCAAGTCCTTAATTAGTATTGTCATGCCAAAGTTCTTCTGCCCGAGACCAACGCTCTCTGAATTCACAATCTCAATCTCGGTAGTTTTCCAAATGTACTATATACAATAAAAATAATTACCTAAACATTACACTCTAAAATTTATTTCTTAATATACTACATTTCCCACTAAATTCGTTCATACGGTGAACGAGTTTAATGGGGTTCACTGATAAAGGCCTGAACTCGTTCACGTGGTGAACGAGTTCACGCCAATATTATTATTATTATTATTATTTTTGAAAATTTGATTTGGAACTTGTTCAAGAGGTGAATGGGTTCCAAATTATTCAGCTAAAATTACACAATCAATTCCAAATGTATTAAATATAATAAATGATCCTATTTTCTATTTTCCTTCCATTTTCTCTATTTTTTTCTTTTATTTATCTTATTACTATTTTTAAATAATATATTATAATTCATTGTATAATAAAAAAATATTTGAGTGAAATTATATTACTTAAATAACTATTGGATAATTTTCAATTATCATAAAATAATTATTTTCTAATTATAACTTTTTACAATAAAATTTTAGGGTGTTACATTTCTCCTCTTTCAAATTGTACTTCTATCCATTCTTTAGAATATAGGGATTCATTACTATAATTTCAGATTTAACTGTTTATCTCGAGATTTCAAGTGCGGCGATTTTAGAATTATTTGAATCAAATGGTCTAATGTTATGCACATGAAATCTCGAGATAAATGCAAAATTTCTCAATGGTTGATGAAACTCCAAGTTAAAGGCTACTGAATTTTGGCTGTCTCCAGAGATCATTGACCCGATTGACAAAGCTCTGATATTCCACGTTGATTTTGTTCTTCCTATATCTCTCCCATCGTTCTTCTTCAAGCTCATCAGGGTCAACAGAAAGTGCAGCCAGGTACGCAACACTCATTTTGTTCTCTGGCTTCAAGGGAAGCAATGGCAGCTTTATGGGCCTTCAGAAGAACCTCATAAACCACCTCAGAAGCGTTTCTTCTCGTGATCAATTACATTCTCAAGCTTTTCATCACACTTGTTGTCAGGGATGTTGCTCTCCTAACTGATTTTAGCTCCCCATTATTCTTGACAGCAAACAAGCTAGATAACCCATTACCCATGTCAACAAGTTGAAAATTTGCAATTTTTCAGTTTATCAGCCCATGTTGTTAAGAGTTTCCCTACAGGAGCTTCTCTTGATATGTATCCAACAGTGGGAGCATCAGGACCATTTAAGCAATCGCATCATCATCTTTTGCCTTGATATGCATGACTATATATCACACTCGCATCCGAAGAACCCCAAAAATGGGTTTTGTGTCCGTCCCAATGTGAATAAAATGGTTTCAATCGCAATTGAAATGTATTTAGATAAATAGAATGTTTGGGAAAGGGGCAGATTTTGATTCACCAAAATATTAGTTCAACTTTGCTAGGAGTTTCACATGGGATAAACCGCAAGTATTATGCTTTATAAATTTTCAGGGCTCTCTCTTCTAAAATTGAGTCATATATCGCCAAGAGAATGAGAGTTGGGATGATTACATATACTCCTATTGATAAAATAGAAGGAGAAGATTTTATTTGATCCTCTTTATAAGTTACCTCATTAAAATTTTCTATAGGAATGTATAATTTTGTTTTTCATTTATTATATATTGATTTTACTCTTATATGACATAGTTAATGCAGTTTATGGTTTTCCTTAATTTATGTGAAAGATTAGATTATATTCATTATTATATAACATCTTCTAGAATATAGCGGTTAGCAACCTGAACTATCTGTTATTCTCACTTGAGCCCCAAATTTAATGGGCTTGGGCCTCAGGCATATTCTAACAGTATCTTTCGATGACCATGAGAATATGCTTTCAGCATATATCTTCTTTCTCAAAGCATCCATCATTCTCTATGATTCTATTTCTAGCTCCCTTTTTAAACTAGTTTCTCATCAAAATCAAAATCCATATATATAAATATATGGCCTTACAAATTCATATAGGGACGTATTAAGTGGCCGGGGTTATATTCATTGTTGAATACATGTGTTATAACTAGTGGTGGCTAGAATAGACTGATCAGCAACTGAGAGAGGCTTATGTTTCCATGAAGCCAATAGGCTCATTATAGATTAGATAGATAGATAGAATCTCTCATCTCCTTTGACTAAAATATGAGGCAATTATTTCATGTAAACAACATTATTATTTTTTTTGCCAGGTATAAACAACATTATTAAGCTTTTAATGAGAATAAAATATATTTTGTGTCCCATATATGTTGGATGAAATTTGAGGAATAAACCCATGTAATATTATTTATGACCTCCTTTTGAATAGTCCATCTTGTTTGAGACTTTATGTTTTATATATTTGATAACTTTTTGAGAAAATTAATTAGTATGGGAGAATATGACATTACTTTATCTTTTATTAAGTCTTTATAGTCTCCTTAATTATGGGTAGGAGTGGAAACATTAACAGGTCATACCTATCTTATAACAACTAACATGTAGACTTGAGCCAAGCCTATCATAGGCTTTATTTTTGCCTAAACTTGGCCTGACGTGAAGCATGTTTAAAAAGTTTGCTTTTCTAAAAGCTTCAAATGTGCTAACAAGCCAAAGTGCTAGACAGACCAACAAAAGCCTTCGTTAGAAAATAGGATTAAGCTTTCCAATAGACCACCATTAAACAAGCCAAAAATAAGCCATAATTACACAAATAAAAAACAAAAGAGATATTGAAGTAATTTAATAAGTGTATTTAAATTATAATATAAGAACACAAAAAATCAATATCATAGTAGTATATTGTATAAATTATTATATATGATATAAATATAATTTTAATTTTTTAATGTGTAAACAAACCGAGCCTGAAGGCTTACAATGCAAGCTAGGCTTTAACAAAATAGGTTTGACATATTTATATATTCAAGCCTTAAATGGATAAGGTAATAAAAACAAATGTAAGATCACGCAGTTGTAGTATAATATGATAAACACTAGTGTTTTGAAAGAACGTACAATAAAACGAAAAATAGCACTGTCTTTTGCGTTATTTGATGTAAACGCAGAACCCCAAATACCATACATATATACATAGTAGACAGATAATTTAACGTACAATTTCTGTACAATAAAGGTACACACAGACCCACGCCCCAATACTATAATTTGTTTGATGCAAGACCTTTGTGTTGTTAGAGGCCGTATAATATTCAGAGACACGAAAGGAATAAACCAAATACTAAAACAAAAGGTACGTAGTCAATGAGGGATAGTTCCAAAGGATATGCCAAATCTAAGAAGGTATAAATAAGACATTGTCATGAGAAAGCAAGATGCAAGTATGGCTTGGCTTGGCTTGTCAGTTGCAGAGGTGAATTACAGGGCAACTTCTTCATTGGCTGTTTCCCACTCATCTACATGTATATGCACTAATTTAATGTGTTTGGGTGGGCACACTGCCAAAGAAGATTTGCCCAGTGATTCTCTTGCAACCACTTTTTGGTGGCGGTTTTGTTTGCCTATACAGTTTAAACTTCAAACTACAGCATTCGAATCTCCAGAAATGGAGAAATTCTAATTTTTTTTTTCAGGTCACTAGAGAAATATGGGCATTATAGATTTAGATTTACTATGTCTTCTCTCTAAGTTTTGTCGGTTTTTATTTGTTCGCAGCACTTCCACCAACCCTTTTTTCTCTTAGGTGTCTGTATTCTCTTGTTGAATGCAATTAAATTTAAAGTACTATTGAACATTAGATATAAACATATATCTTGGTGGTAATTTGAACTTTGTTCATCTTATTGTGGGATACTAGTCAATTTAACTAAACTTAACTTCCCTGGAGTATTGTGAATACCACAATTCTAAATGTAGGAGATAGCCTTTTACAAAGTATACTTTGGTCTTGAATATATGCTTTCAATTCACCTTATCTTTTAAATTTATAAATTATCTTACTTACATTACATGTGGTTTCCATTAATGGAGTGATAATTAAAAATAGTATTTCAGAAAAATTAACATACACTTGTTGCAAATAATTAATTAAATTTACTAATGTTGTTAATATTTATAAATTATTTATCTAGTTATTATGATATTTGGGATCGAAGGAGAAGCATATTTGTTGTAGACACAAACCAATGTGTTTCCTCATTTCTCTTGATAAGTCACTTTACACTTCAGCATCCCATAATGAACCTTCCTGGCTACCTCACTAATTAGGTTATATGTTGTAAATCTTGCAGGAGTATGACTTTATCAATATGCATGTAGCATAAATTAAAATTATTGGCAAAAACAAATGTATACATAAAATTATTAATAATTTATTGGGATCTAATAAAGCTTCTGTGGGTTTCCCTTCATTTTTTCATTCGTAAATTTCATTTTTAAAATTGAATTTAGAATAAATAATTTATTAAGAATTTCACTTCATAAGGTAGTTCAGTGCTGCACGTGACTTAATTTTATATCTATTTACTATTCATGCAATATGTAAGAAACTACACCAAGAAATTGATACATTATATATGAATAATATCAAAAATATTTTCACCAACAGCTTAGAATAGCATCGAACCTAAAAAATTTAGTTAAAATTATCAGTTAATATTCTTCAAATCACCCAATTTCAAAAGTACATTTAGTTAAATGATATAAATTCTAATACGATCTTACTCATTTTCTTAATTCTTTTTTCGTAAAAATTACACAAACATTATTCATAATCATACTAAAAGATTTATTAAAAAATATTAATTACCTTATAGATTTTAATCTTTTATAAAATGAAAATCTCTTAACAGCAGATATATAATTTAAAAAAATGGGCGGAGTGAACAAAACAATTGAGTGATGACATAAGTGCTACCGTGTGTGTGTGTGTGTGTGACCTGATATAACAAAAATATAAAGTAAATAATTTCACCAACTATGAGCAAAATTTGTTCTTTTTCTTTCTGTTTTTTTTTTTTAAATTCTACCCGTTCGGTAATGCAAAGGTTAAGGTTGATATAATGATGATTTAATACAACATAATAAAAGTGAGGACCCAATTGAAAAAGCAAAAAATTGTAACCAGCATAAGTCTTGACAAAATCAAACCCCAAAATCTAAAATTTGAAGTTAGAAAACCCAAAATCTTACAAGACTCCTTGTTTAATATAACCCTCCCAATGTGGGATTTGTGCCAAAAAGTTGGGGATAGAAAAAGGAGAAGGAAATGGAATAAAAATACAAGTATATAATTATAGGGATAAATTTAAGTTACCAAATACCCTGTGTGTACAGCTTATCTCACCATAATTAATGTCATCAGATTAAACTCAAGGAAAAATCGGTAAAAAAAAACCGTTTAAAGATTTTATTAGCGTAAAGAACTTACGTAGACTCTTCAAGGATATTTCACCGTTTTTTTTCTAGAAAATATGATTCTTACACACCCATGAATTCAGTCATGAATTACTTGTTAAATAAGTAATTTAATGAGAGAAATTTTTTTATCACGGTTGCTTTCTGAAAGGAATGAAGCGAGCTAGCACACAGAATCCGAATTCAAGAGAGCTGCTTCTATTTTCCACATATATACTTAAAGGGTTCATTGTGTGAAATTTAAAAAACCAGAACATGCTTCAGCATCTTCTCTTTTCTTGAAGCATCATCCATGGCCTATTCTTTCTTTCTTTCTTTACCAGTCCACATGTTCTCTTTTCTTCTTTTTGAACAATTTAAAGTCAGATTCTTCATGCTCGGTCGATCCAATCAAAAGCCATATATTCCATCAATATTGGATCCTCCTCCCCTATTTGCTTTATGTTTAATTCACGATCTTTCAATCAAAAGCCATATGCTCTTTCTTCTTTCTTTTTGTGCTGTTTGATTCGTTCAAACCTCTAATAATAATGGATCGTTACTTTTGTGCTTTATTGATAATATTTAGTTAAGCATTATATGATAACTTTTCCTCTTTCAGTAAGCTCGGAGTGGAACTAAACCAAATAATGATATCCCAAAAGTCCTATTCTAAAAGCCTGCCCAAGCATACATAATAACTTAGTATTATGTATGTATAATTCATTTACGAGATATATCACTTTAAGCTTATTGTCCAATTTTGGGAAAACAGAGGATTACTGTAAGATCCGAAAGGTATTTAATCATTAAAAAGTCTAATAGCAATTGAATAGCATGTAATGACAAATTTTAGTGCATAAAATAATGTCAACATGTTTATGCTACCCATTTGTCATTGAGATTTTTTAGTAATTAAATAGATTTAGAACCTCGTAGTAATTCTTCCAAAATAATATGCACCCTGGTAGACTATAAAAGAAATGTAGATATGTTATATGCGTTTTGAAAAAAAAAAAATATTTATGAATTACTACAAACTAATGTTCTGGGACAAAGGAATAAAACCATGTAGAAGAGAAGACCACAAATCAAAGCAAAAGGGATGGTTCTAAAGGATATGCTACTTTCTAAGAAGCTATAAATAAAACTGCCATGAGAAGCAATCTGTATGAGTATGGATTTGGAGTTGCAGATCATTACTGGGCGATATCTTCATTGGCAGGTAACCCACTAGCATATTATATTTGTCTCATGCACCCGAGCAATATAATTTAGTGTGTTAACTGCCAAAGAAGATTTGCCCAGCGATTCTCTTGCAACTTTGCTTCATGGACATGGCACTCATCAGGTTTTAAGCTCAACCATTATACCAAAAGTTATAGATATTAGTCAAGGCAACGGTCTATTTTCCTTCAGCCTTATCTAGGAGCTGCACCAATCTTGCATGACAAGGGTTGGAACGTTAAACCAATCGAATCACAAGGGAGACATTGGCCAGCCCTTCTCCAACAAAGCATTCTTGGTTGAATCTATAATAGCAGATCAATGAATGTCAGTTACATTTATCTATATGATCGTCACATTTTGCTTCTTGTTGCACTTTGTAGGGGACAGGAAGATAATCTAGATATTAATTTGAGGCGTTCATACATTTTTTTGTGATTTCGGATGTCATATAATGCAAAATAACAATGACCATATTCACCGTATTTAATTCCTCTTTTATTCTTGATTACATGAATTATTGAATTATATGGATTGTGTTGTGGTGCATTGTATACAGAAGCTTACATATACACTGGTACGGATACTGAGCTGGCCAAGCAAGAAGAGGGCGCAAGTTTATAACTAAAGCAAGGAATACCTACTATTAGAATTCCAATGTAACCGATGGACGTTAGGTTTAGTAGAAAGGGCTAATTCATCAAAATGTAGTAAATCAATATTCAAATGCCTTTGAGAAAAGTGCTTATATTTCTTTTTTAACAGTGAATTGAACATGATTGTTTTAAATATAGGTAGATATATATGTTTAGCAAAACAGATAAAAATAATTTAAATGTAGTATGTTAGACAATAATTGCAATGCCAAATTTGGACAAAATTTTGAGCAATGTGTAAATCCTCTTTTCACATCTTTATATATTTTAACATTGTATTTCTTGGAGCTTTTAAACTTAAATGTTAATTAATCTTTTTTTGCTAGCTAACTAGCTAGTTCATTCTTTTACAAATTTAGTACGATATGTTAATGGAAATATTTCATTTAATTAAATGCATCATCTATATAGATAATCCCCCAAAATTTTGAGTTATCTATAATAATTCTTGTAAACATAGGTCAAACTACAAAACGTGCAAATAAACTTTCAGTTCAGGATAATTTGAATTTTTGCCTCATAATTGTCAATATCAATATATCCGTAAAAGTTATAGAGAATTTTATTTTCCACAACTAATGAATAGTGCGATTCATATTGAGTTCGCACACTGCAATTTCTGATTTCTCCACTTGTTTTTTTCCATGTTGAAATTCTTCAGATTTCTTTCTTTCTCTTTTTTGTGATAGAAATTCTTCAGATGTCTTTTTTCCAAGTGTACTTTAGCTAGCTCTTCATCAAAGGAATAAAAAAACATAAGGTAAAAAAATGCCTACATCAAAAGAAGGAATGTTCCATAGGGTCATATATAGCATATGCCCAACCATATGAAACCATAAAAAAAGTGGCCGATTAGCCATTTTTTGTGAGTTATTTCAAGATACACAAGAATTAATATTGAAAAACAAATCACTATTGCAATTTTGTATATAAGTTATTGAGTTTTCTAACTAAAAATATTGGTGCAGAAGAATTGTATTTAAATATAATGTACATACCTAACTAAAACTATGGAGGACGAAGATAAATAATAGCCATTCAAGGGCATGCCTGAATTTTGAATAGATTACTGATGCTCCTTAAATACAGCAATTTTACTTGTTAACCTGATTGATAATAAATTTCAACATTAAAAGTATATCTTTAGCCTTCTAACTTTACACAGGGTTTCCTTAGTTTTATAGAGTGTCTTTTTAGAAATGTAGCACTCATATTATTTATTTTATTAACAAAAAAAATGTGCATATTAAGAATTCTATGTTAAAAAAACATTATCAAATACCGACACATTAAACTTAATTTCTTAAAATAATGATCATTGACAAAAAAATCATTATTTGACACTACCAATATTAAAATTAGAAGACCAAAAAATATTGTACTGTACTTACTTCAAGTTTTTTATATCGATTGTCTGCAGTTCTTTAATCATACATCAGGGACGTGTGTTCCAATTTTAAAATATTATCATTTAACTTTAAATCCATATGAAAAAAAATATAAAATACAAGTTTATGTGTGATTAAAGAACTTGATATAATGCATATAAGGACCTTGACCCTGTATGATGTTATAAATTTAAAAGTGCACTTTTAGCAATTCTAACAAATCTTACAATTGAAATGCTGCTTCAAGTCGCCTCATAGACAACTTTTGGGTCTATTGAGAAAAATTAAACTCGTCACCAAATCTTTACTAGGACCAAATACAGAACATGCTATCGGATCTCCTTTCCCAGAAAGCATAATCCAATTGACTTTCTCTTCCATTTTTCTACTCTTAGTTTGCTTTTCAACATATTCAGATTCTATCTCGATCGATCAGGATCCATTTGCAACACACAATCTATAAACATATATTCGAACGCACGCATGAGCCCGCCCACACACAAACACACATCATTGTCCCCAACTTAAAAGGTGGATTAATATGTTTGGCCTTACAAAATCATCTAGGGACAGCAACATACGAATTAATTGACTCTACGTTGTTACTTGATAGATTCCTTCTGCTCTGTTGTGTGATTAGTGTCAAGTGGCTTATTACATATAACATGACTAGTGGCAGCTGGGGCATATATATACGTCCATCAGCATATGCTGTCCTGTGAACACATTGGATTACCTACGTAAACGAAATAGTCACCGCATGCATGTCAAACCACTACAGCATTATGCCCTCTAAATTGGCTTATTACTTAGATATCCCAAGGGGTTTGAAAGTAAATTTAAGGGGGAATTACGCCCAACTTTCAAGAAAGAAAAATTACATTATCAGGTCGACAGGTCCTTAAAATCATCAAATTGATATAAAGTTTCAGGGAATGTATGTGTGATTAATTGGAGTTGTAAAGAGATGAATTTACCTTGATTTGTCATTAGAGACACATTGACTTGTCTATCACACATTGCTGGTCATTAGTGACACAATAACTTATCATGCCTTGACTTGTCAATTATGACATCCGAATTTGTCTTTTAGTAACACATTAACTTGGTAATTCAGGTGCCATAACTTGTCATTGGTGATATTGATTTGCCAATATAATTGAAGCACCCTAGCTTGTCATTAGTGACACATTAACATGTCAAGGTAAACTTATATTTTCACAACTCTAATTAATCATACAGTGGGACTTCATATCAATTTAATGATTTTATAGGATTGATAGTGACAATTTGTTTTCTTTGGAACTTGGGATTTAAATGCCTTTCGACTACCGTGGCCGACGGTTTGGGACTTGGGCGTAATTCCCCTTAAACTTAAATGCCTTTCGACTCCTTTGGCCCATAAATAATAAGAATTAATATATTAATTAAATATTACTATATTCATTATAATTCATTAACACCAGCGTTGGTGTAGTGGTGGTCTGGCTGGTGGCTCCGGCGCCAAAGATGAATGTCCAATGGCAGTCAGCTTGAGACCGCCTCTAGGTAATGAGACAAATTCAAGGGATTTTAATCAAGACTTGTAATTTTTCCGTCATTTAGTTGAAGTCTTCAATTTTCGATGTACAACATTTCACTTGGCATCAATATAAATTTATTGTCTAACTTGGAAGACCTCTTATATGGGTCTTGCACCACTTGTTCATTTTTTTTATTAATATTATGACTATATGGCTGGATCAGATTTAAGCATTATTAGTTCAATTGAGATAACTCTCTCTCAAATATATATTTTTACATCTACAAAAACTCATACTCGAGATCACATTGTAATTTGCTAGTCGATATATGCTTTTTTTTCCTGCTTCCATTTAAGTTTCCGTTTTAAAAAACATATTTTTAAGCAAGAAGGAAAGGTTTCACATTAAGAATCTGACAATTCTCAAAGAAAATGATTGGCTTTGTGATAAAGTGCTTCTTCAAGTGGCTTTATTCTTGAAGTCAAAAGTAAGAGCTTTTGTGTTACTAGAAAGTATATAGTTGATGAGACAAAGGAATAAACCAAAATGAAAGACCGCAAGACACATTACAAAGAAGGGATTGTTCCAAAGGATATGCCACTTATAGAAAACCATAAATAACAACGATAGAAGCAACAACCTCTGTGTCTGTGTCCTCACAGCTGCAGATGAATTACAGGGCAACTTCTCTATTGGCAGTTAGCCACTATTTGCACTTATTTCTACAATTTGTTCTTATAGTGACCTCCCTGCCAAAGGAGATTTGCCCAGCGATTCTCCTGCGCAACTTCACTTCGCATTCTTTAACACAGTTCTTCAACGTATACACTACTGACTGAAACCTCAAACTAGCTACAAGTTGATGCTATATGTATTTTAGATTGTTCATAGTAAGCGGCAAGGACGTCTGGGACAAGGAAATTCGTTAAGATATTGTATTTTAGATTGCATTATATGTTCTGTTCGCATTAATTATTGTTATTGTTATATTATGTTCTTGTATAACCTCATGAGAGATGTAACTATATATGCAAAGGATTTTTCATGGGCGAGACATTCGAAATGATGCTGTTTCAGACGTAGATCAGAATGATATTGTTGCCTCATACGTGATCATCTGTCCCGATATATATATCTATCTTTTCATCTTCTTATTCTATATTATAACATGATTAAGTTAATTACCTATTACGAGTTTATTGTCTAGTTGAAATGATCTGGTACTATAAAATGGAATTCTTTATTTATAGCTACCTCACACTACGTGTTTGCTTTGATTTTTTTTTTTTTGCCTCCTCTCTCGCTTTCCCATCGTTCACTTAGCAGAGGGAATTCACACATCCATTGTATTCACGAGGGTCAAACATATAAACTCATGCTTAACAAGATTTAACGAGGTGTGAAGTGTCAGTTGAGCTAAACGACTCCAACTACATGTTTTCTTCCATCAATCCTTGTTATTATTCACCTTGGATGATGTACATTTTGTTGCTTAAAATGAAAAATGAAAATTAAGTTCGTTAAATCATGAACCAAAAAAATAGTATTTTTTTTGGTGAAAAGTCCAAAAAAATAGTGACTTGAAAGGAAGTAGAGTAAAAATATATTAATCAATGTTAATATTTTGAACATCAAAAGTTATCGAATTGAGATATTGATTTGTTCATTAATTAGATAATTTAATTAAATTCATTAAAAGGTATATTCCTGGACAGTAGAATATATCCATGCATTATGAAAGTAACATGAATTCTTATTTAAAGTGATTTTATGGAGTTTCAGATAAGTATGTATGAGAAGTTTTATCTCGATTTATGTGAAAGTGATTTTTTAAGTGATTGTGGGAGTTTCCGAAACAAGAATTTGAGTGTTTAGACTAACTAATTATAAGTGATTTTATGAAGTTCCAAATAAGTATGTAAGATGAATTTTATCTCAATTAATGTGAAAGTGCTTTTGAGGTTATCAAACAAGTAAT
>QFDD01004946.1:0-19255 GCA_006871305.1 Vachellia collinsii | reverse complement strand
AGCGACGGCAAACTTGAAATGGCAGAACCACAAGAAGAAGGTGATTCGTGTCAAAACCTGAATTCAACTCCTTGAATTAGCCTCTCGGCGCTCTCCATGAACTCAGCTTGAACGTCCATATTCACAAACTGCTTCCCGAGAGAATCCATGGTCTCTGACTTCTTCGAATCAACATCTCGGAGTTCAGAATCGCCCAAATGTTGAAAAGGACGGGGGAGAATGTGAAGAGTAAGAAGACTCTGTTGCGGAAGCTAAACTTATAAAACGTAACCGATTATACTAAAAAATCACAAATCTAGAAAATAAATTTCTAGAAGTAATTTAATAATATAATAAGCTACAACTACTATATCTAATAACAGCTAATAAATAATAGGCAAGACAACAATAAAAAGGAATACTCAAATACCTACAATTATTATTACTCAAATAATTGCATAAGTAATAATACAAGAAAAGATATTTGTAGCACAAATCCTTATAGTGTTAGAAGGATTGGCTATTGGAGGGATGATTTAGAAAGGGAAGGGAGGTCACCTATTTATATTCAAAATCCCTCCCATCATTCCAAGAGACCACCGATGTGGGACTCTTTCCCATATACAACAGACTCATTCATGGACTAAGATGAAGACTGTTAAGAAGAAGAAGAAGGAACCGATGATAAAACACCAGAAAAAATTTCCTCACCGTGCTTCCTTCCCGTCGCCGTGGTCACCATCTCTCTACACTGTCCACACTCTTTCATGCTACCAATTTATATCACCTCTCCCCGGGCTGAATTTTGAATCCCGGGGGAAGCATGAGGGAGACAGGAGGCGATTATGACATCTGAGGGAGGAAAGGGTATGGGCTGAAGAAAAGGGAGGAGGATGGAGGACGTTGAGATAGGAGCATTGAGAACAGAGCAGTAACAATTAATGCCAAATGACATGCCTTTGAATGCTGCACAAAACCATATGTACCTTCACATACTCCCATGGCTTTAACGAAGCCTTTTTTTTTTGCCAGAATGGCTTTAACGAAGCCACATGAATGCTTTTACATTTGTATGTGGTGCCCAAAGTTTTCTAGGAATAGTGATGTGTGTGCCTATAGCTGATGGTGAAGCCGGAGAGATGCATCGATATATTTATTATTTTTTACCGCAGCATAAAACTATTTATATCAAAAAATAGCAAGATGAATTTAGTTAATTATTTTTCTAGGTATAATTCAACATTTTGATAAAAATCTTATAAAAAAAATTTGAAAGGTGTAGATATTGAAGAGGATGAGATTGAAAAAGAGAAGTTGTTAGCAAACAGCCACTGATTTGGGTTTAAAATAAATAAAGGAAAGAGCATGGCAACTTGGTCATGTATCATTCCTTGCGCTTTCTCTTTTCTTCTTCATTTATTTGTTAATTTTTTTAATTGTCCTCCTTCCTTGCCTTCGATTCTTCCTTGTCTTTTCCCTTGTTTTTTCTCCTTTCTTTCTTGATTCTCTTTGGACTGGGTGAACCGCACAAATTGCCAATCATTATTTTATCATTATTATTGTAACAAAAGGTTAAATATTTATTTATATAAAAAAACAATTTAGCCCATTAACGCACTACCACCCGAGCTCCATTTTTCCCGCCTTCATCTTTTGAGTAACCAACTATGCACCAAGTGAGAGAGACTTACATTACTTTAATATATGACTTGAAATAATTTAACATCCACTTGAAAGTAATTAAATTGATGAATGAGAAGAATTTTTAACTGGTAATGATTTTCGATGATAAGACTCATCTAACTAGTCCATTTGTGTCACACCCTAAAATTTAAAAGTGACCAGTGCAAAATATAAAAGATTTCACACTCCTTAAACTTTCGATTTGTAAATGTATAATATTTGCCAAATAGTTAATTAATAAGGTACACGTTTTCCTTTCTCAAAATTTATACATAATGACATATCCTATGTTATCAAAATATTAGGTTTCTTGTAGAAATTTCAGCAAAGTCTCATCTATAAGGCAGAATTCCCCAAAAGTTCTACAATGATCTAAAAATTCATAACAGCTTTGGAGCAGTGCTCCACCACAACATATACACATTCTCCAAAATGTAGCAAAAGTACATGGATATTGCATATAGACTATATGGTACCAAACAACAACTACAAAATAAATCAATGACTTTTATAGCAATAAGGAGGCTCTTCACTACTCAACCAGATGTATAGAATCAATTGAACTATCTGAAGCTGAAAATAAATTTATGGTGAATAACATCTCATTCATAAAATTTAATGAAAATGAAAGAAATAATCTAAAAAATTTAACTTTGATAAACACTAATAGAAAAATGTTTATCTAAACCGGCCTTCCTAAACCGCATGTGAAGGGTAAAGTCTAAAAAATATGACATATGACATTTTTGTAATTAAATAGATATTTTTTAAAGATTTTAGACCGCACCATATGGTTGTGGTGTAGAAAATAACACTTTTAGACCGCAATGCGATCTAGAAGATGTTATAAAAAAATAAAATTTCAAATTCGCGCCACTCTTCAGTTCAGACCTTACTCTCTCTTCGTCTTCATCCCTCTTTACTCTCCTCATCCTCTTAGTCACCGTGCCTTCACTCTTGTGCATTCAGTCATTCATTGTTCGTCAAACTCCTTCCGCTGTGATCAAGAGCCCAGTCCTATTTGTAGTGCTCCATTATAGCTGCCGCCAGATCGAGAAGCATAAGCGCTCAAGGAACTCAGTTGCAGCATCGTTGTTATTGCTGTCTCTCCATCATTGTACGAGCCAAGACCCCCACCGAGATCATTCTGTTCATGCAGCTCTACAATTAGGTGGGTACATCTCTCCACCCTTTATATTTTGCAGCGGCATTATTCTATTTTTCAGTGTTTTGATTGCGTTTGATTATGAGCAACACGATCTCCACGATTCGATCTTTGACTCCTAAATTCTCAGCACAATTTTTCTCGTCTTCTGGTCTTCTTGTATGCTTTGATTTTTCCCCTTTCTCTTTTGATGTCTAGTGAAGCCTTGGTTTTGCTTCATTGGATCTTGATAGGTAAACTCCCATAATTTTTTTGCAATTATAGGTCTAGAAACCATTGACTGAGGGCTTGTATATTTCAAAAATATTTAAACATAGGACTTTATCAGATGAAAACCCAATTAATGAAATACCTGATACTATAGATCGTATATATACACACTTAAGTTTCATATACCCCAGGGAATTTACTCTCCTGGTTTTTGTTGGCATTGTGGGAGGATAGGAGAATCCAACCTTTGTATGGATCACCCGTATATTCTTCTGTTGTCCTTGTTTTATGATTCCTCACACCCACTGTACTGCTCCACGATTCAATATTACCCTTAGATCAAACATTACATATTTTTATTTGAATTTTCTCTGTATGAACCCCACTTCGGCATAATATTTCTTTAGCTTTATGTTTAATGTAGTTAGTAATACACCTCAATTTAAGAGTGCTATATGAATGAGGCAGGTCCTCAATTTAAATGGAGTTGTTCTTGTTGAATTCTTTGCTCCTTGATGTGGCCATTGTAAGGCTGTAGCTCCTACATGGGAGAAAGTGACTTATGTCTTAAAGGGTGTAGCTACCGTTGTAGTGATTGATGCGATCTCTTGGAGAGGAAAAGAGAGATATTGAGATAAAATCCTTGTAGCTTTAATCTTTCATAGAACTTTTTGCAACTCTATTATAACCCAAAGGTGTTTCTTACTCTTCTATAGGTGTGTTCGCTCTTCAAATGCATAGAATAAAGTAATAAGTAGAATATCGTTCCCACAAGGAATTAATTCTAAAACCCAGTCAATTATTAATTATCACGCCTTATCTTAATTTGAGTGACACAAGTATAAGATTGGAGGGAAACCATTTTTGAAAGTAAAAAAAATGATTCATTAACATCAAGGATAAAATGGGATCTAGGATTATCCATCCCACTTGTATTTTATTACATTCAATAACCTCTTCTTATAGATGCTTTCAATGAAAATGTTCTAGTCTAAAATTCAAAAAGTACTTGCAAAAACTTTCTCGAGTTAATAACAAGTTTAGTTCCACTACTTGTTCAAACTCTTGTTACAGTCAATAAAATCCAATTTTCAAGCTCCAATAATCGTAATGTACTGTGAATATACAAGTTTAGTAAGTATATCTCTATCTTAGCAATAAAATCATCCATTCAACATGTAAACTTTAAGTTCTTACATAATTTTACTCAACTCTACACTCAACTGAGTCCTTTCAAGTATCAATCAAGTGAACCTAATAATTTATTGGTGGCCAATCGAAAAGAAACATTAAGAGAGAAGTAAAATGAACACACACACATATCATTAATCACAAAGAGATGAGAGTAATCAATAGTTAATCCATACAAGGGTAATCAAATACTCTTCAAATCTTCGTAACCTAGATCAATCTCCACAAAGAAGCAAGCCTAACACAATAAAATACTTTCAAAAGCTCCCCAAATGTCCAGAATGTCTGCCCTGGGTCAAATGGAGGGAGTTATACTTCCAAAACCCTTTTAAATCAGACTTATCAAAATGGAACGTTTTGCTGCCCGTGATGGAGCGCCTAGGCACTAGTTTTAGAGCCTAGGCCCTTTAGCTCTCTATTTCCTGTTTCCAGCGGTCGTGGCATAGGCGGTTGTTTTCAACTGCCTAGGCCCTCTTCGTTTCTGCTTCTCCTCTGTTTTTTTTTTTCATGATGTATATGTTCCCCTATGATACTTCATCGTTCCATGTCTCTTAAAACTTAGTAGAGCAGCTGTAATCACTAGATAATTCTGCAAAGGAGGAATATTAAAAACATAAACTAATTAGGAATATGATCAAAATATGTACGATTGAGCAATGATGTGCAATCAAAAATTAAATATACATTTTCCTATCTTGAGTATAAAAAATCTGTACAAATATATCAAAAAGTATATAACGTTCAAGAAAAATGTGCTGAAATGTATGAAATCCTGGAGGTTAACAAGTGATTTAACTTCTATATTTATAGACAAATGAAAACTTTATTTTCTCCTCAAATGGGCCTAAAAGCCCAAAATCTTGCAAAGGAACATGGAAATAATAATAATTTTTTAAAAATTATTAATTAGATGATCAAAATCATATTAGAGTGAATAAAATATACTTAATTATCATTCTCCTCCTCCGTGTACATCAATCTTCGAAATCACAATGCTCAGTTAATTTGGACATTAAAATTATAATATGAAAAACATTATCCACTATGCATTAAAAAAAAAGCACACTCGGATCATACACTTCTTGCATTGAAAATATGTCTCTATTTGTGTTATTGTTAGAAAAGCATGTCCACTCAAGTCGAGATAAAACTCATTTAACATATTTACTTCATATACTATAAATCATGTTAGAAAAGTAACTGCTAGTGCATACATATATGCTTTGGAATGGATGTGTTACAGCTTATAGGAAGCTAAAGGTGCAGGTCCATTCTGCATTGTTGAGCCTTGGGCCCCTCTGGTGCCAAACTTCAAATCTACGGATAATATAAGATTTTTTTCGGGAGAGTAGTTTTTGCTTCGTGTTATAAACTTACAAATGTTTTAGAAATCTAAAGCAACATTCATGAATATTTTTTCCTGTTTTACCTCGATTCATTACTTTGACAATTTTAATTGAGAGGTAAATTTGGTATCGCAGTCCATTTTTAAATGTATTTAATACGTTTTCTAATCTGTGTCAACCTCAAAAGACCTAAATTGTGAAATAAAAGAATTCATACTTACAATTAATTTTAAAAAATCTACAAATACACTCCCTCCCATCCATAATATAAGTAACTATAGCAAAGTATTAGAATAAAAATAGTGGTTAACTCATTAAATTCATCTTAAATTCAAGAAAATTTCTAACTTCGCTCATATTATATGATGATTTGAAGAGAGAAAATCTAGAGTCAAATTTAAACATTATATTATGGACCAGATGGAATATTTTATGTTAAATATGGATAAAATTGAAAAATTAAATTTTAAGATAAGATGAATGAGGTTGAAGATTCTTTTTAATTTTCTTCCTATGAAATATGTTAAAAATAACTTGTTAAAAGTACCAAAGGGGTATACAAGAGAGAAGGCCAGCACTACCACTGAAACAGAGAGGATTTTCTCGAAGTTTAAAGTTTCAATGAGAGTAGGGGATAAGTAGCTCAAAAATTTAGTTAACCAATCCAATTAATGAAATTACTCAGTAAGGTTAAGTCATATATTTGAACAAGATAAGTTTATGATTATGAGAACCCCAAAATCCATCAATGATGGAGCTATGCAAGTGAAGTTGAGAAAAGCATATAATAATGATAATAGTAATAATCAAAGTACAACGAGTATGACGGAGCAAATGCATACTCACGCATGCATAGTATTGAAAACTGCAGAAAAGGAATTACACAAACATGAAATCACACACAAAAGCACTTTAATTTTGGTGGTTCAAATCTGAGTTCAATTTTCTTCAATCTCTGTCTTACGGTACTCAATGGGACGAGTGGCCTTGCGTCTAGGGTCAGGAATCATGCGAATGCTAGACAATGTGGGACCAAGGAATGTGGGGAGCTTCAAGACTACCAAAAGGATGATCGGTGATGATAACAGCAAAATAAACGTAGAGGAGACTGTTGCAACTCTAGAATATCGTCATCGAGCATGAAGAAATGACTAGCACAGTAAGAGATGCACAAACAAACAATGGAGAGCATAAAGGACATACCAAAGTAAAGCTCTGAAGGAACGTGTCTCCAAGAGTGAACAGACTGGGAAGGAGAAACAATTATCGACAGGAAGCATATGGTGGAAATGAGGGACAAGAAGAAGGCGAAAAGTGAAAAGCTTACTAAATGTTTGACTATTGGTTCATTTCTAAGAGTTGCATAGCCCTTGTCATCATAACCACCTGGCACACTAGTATATGTGTTGAGGGCTACTGATGCAACTAGGGTTGACACACAGAACATGCCTGTGAGGTTTCAATCGTCCACTCTCCCTCGCTTTTCATAAGTTCCTTGTGACTCTCTCTGAATATGTCGTCTGGGGTCTCCATTTTCCTATTGTAACTTTCCATCAAACCACGGGGCATTGAATTCTTCACAAACTGCATCACCAAATATAATATACTGACCATGTTTATATATTTTGACATCTAATAAATCATATATATTGATGCGAGGTTAATTTAATTTATTCGCTGATAACAATTTCTTGATGTGAGTGTTTTAATTTTCAAGTTCACCTCATCAGCGGAAGGAATATTATTGCAAATAGATTAGATACGCACCTCAAACCAATTGATTTCTCTTGCCATGGAAAGTGCTTCACCAGGATTGAGCCAATCAGGCTCTACTCCAAGTCTTGCTGCCAAGTGCAGTGCATTGTTTCCCTCTTTATCTACTCTCCTAAACATACTTTCACTTTGCCTGTTTTGTTTCAAAAACCTGAATACCTCCGTTTGTCTATATTCTACTGCAAGCAGGACTATATTCTTTCCTTCTGCATTCACATCTTTAATTCTTGATGGAAATAATTGCAGAATTTTCTTCACCATTTCTATCACACCATTCTTGGAAGCAATCATTAGGGGTGTCGCTATTGTTATTGTACCAGAAGCTGCTGTTGCCATTGACTCTGACTCTATCCACCAACTCTATTCACAGTCCAAATCACAAAATTAGCTTATAATTGCAAGATTATTTGGCATAAAAATATACTGATATATATTCTCTTGTATGGTAAATATATGACTATAATTACAAGAGTGTGTATATATGAGGAACAATGAGCACATTCACCTTTATCCTTAATATAAAATCTAGTTTATAGTTTAATTTCTTTGTTGAAGTAAACCTTATATCAAGGATCCAAGGGAATAAATATTATAGACAAGAATGGATAGAATTGAATAATAGTTGTTGAGAGAATTGAATTTTGATGACCCGCAGAATCACATTATGTTAATATATCCAGTCCCAAATATAAGGTATAGTTTGTAGTTCAATCTTTCATTAAAATGGATCTTATATTAAAAATGGTAGGGAATGATAAATACGCATCCTAATGATATATATTTTTAAATTTTAAATTTATATAACTGCTACACACGTAATATATGGGTGTGAGAGTCAGTTTTCCAAGAGAGTGGAAAAGAGAACTCCCGACTGAAATTCTCAAATGGCTCTTTCTGCATTTTCTTCTCTTCCATGGTGTATTTGCTATGCAACGTAATCGGAGTCCGTATTGGTGTTCCGATTCTTGTGTGGGTGCTAAGTGAGTCGTTGGATTCCAGATACGCTCGAAATCTTACATTTCGGGACAAAAATGGTTTTTAACCCTAAAATAAAGTTAACTAATGAAAGGGGTGAGTATATTGCGTGCTATAATACTGGTAATTGTTTGTCAAGGGGACAAATTTGAGAGAAGATTTTAACGAGATTCATTTTTGTTAAGAATTAAAAAACACATGATTGACATTTTTTTTTTATATATGTGTTTGTGCAAAACTCCACTTGTGTTATTTTCTCAAAATTAAATTGAACTTATTAAAATCTTCTAACAGTTCACTTGGTTATAAAGATACACCTTTTTTGGGTGGTTTAGTCTTATTTATATTTGTTCGGTGAAAATGGTTTTGTCTTAAATGATGTCTGAAATTTTAGCCATTTTCTTTTCATTTTTTACCATATAAATTACATGTTATATACTGCATTAGTTATCTCTCAAGAACCTCTTTTTTCCCATCTATTCTCGTTTCTCTCCTCCATTTACTCTCTCCCCATAAATAAGTGTATTTTTGGAAAATAAATACATTTGTCTATACATTTAGTATATTTAACAAAATTTCACCAACCTTTTTATCTGGCTAATCGGGTTATTTGTATCTTATGGCAACGAAGATTTCCAAACTCATTTTTACTCTATCCAAACTAAGAAAAAAAACATTAAATACATTAATTTTTAATGAGAGATTTCTATTCAGATCTAAAATTTAAATCCGTCCATCCAAACACATTGTTGATTCTTCCCCTTTCATACACATCCATTTTCCTGATGTTGTAAACAAAATTTCAATGAGACTAGGGGATAATCAGCTTAATAATTTAGTTAAGCGATCCAATTAATTAAATTAACCGGTAGGGCTAAGTCATGTAATTGAACAAGATAAGTTTATGATTATGAGAACCCCAAAATCCATCAATGATGGAGTTATACAACAGAGGTTGAGAAAAACATATAATAATGATAATAGTAATAATCAACCCACAACACGTATGACGGAGCAAATGCATGCTCACTCATGCATAGTATTGCAAACTGCAGAAAAGGAATTATACAAACATGAAATCACACACAAATGCACTTAACTTTGGTGGTTTAAATCTGTGTTCAATTTTCCGCATTCTCGGTCTTACGGTACTCAATGGGACGAGTGGCCTTGCGTCTAGGGTCAGGAATCATGCGATTGCTAGACAATGTGGGACCAATGAATGTGGGGAGCTTTAAGACAACCAAAAGGATGATCGGCCATGATACCGACAAAATAAAACGTAGAGGAGACTGGTCCGATTCTAGGGTGTCGTCATCGAGCATGAATAAATGACGACTAGCACAGAAAGAGAAGTACCAAAAAACAATGGAGACGAACATAAAGGACATACCAAAGTAAAGGTCTAAAGGAACGAGTCTCCAAGAGTGAACAGACTGGGAAGGAGAAACAACTATCGACAGGAAGCATATGGTGGACATGAGGGAGAAGGAGAAGGCCCAAAATGAAAAGTCTACGAAATGAACGACTACTGGTTCATTTCCAAGATTTGCATAGCCCTCGTCGTCATAACCACCTGGCACACTAATATATGAGTTGAAGGCCACTGATGCAACTAGGGTTGACAACACAGAACATGCCTGTGAGGTTTCAATTGCCCACTCTCCCTCGCTTTTCATAATTTCCTTGTGACTCTCTCTGAATATGTCGTCTGGGGTCTCCATTTTCCTATTGTAACTTTCCATCAAACCACGGGGCATTGAATTCTGCACAAACTGCATCACCAAATAAAATATACTTACCATGTTTATATATTTTGACATCTGATGAATCATATATATTGATGCGAGGTTGATTTAATTTATTCGTTGATAGCAATTTCTTGATGTGAGTATTTTGATTTTCATGTTCACCTCATCAGCCGACGAAAAATTATTGCAAATAGATTAGACACGCACCTCAAACCAATTGATTTCTCTTGCCATGGAAAGTGTTTCCCCAGGATTGAGCCAATCAGGCTCTACTCCAAGTCTTGCTGCCAAGTGCAGTGCATTGTTTCCCTCTTTATCTACTCTCCTAAACATACTTTCACTTTGCCTGTTTTGTTTCAAAAACCTGAATACCCCCGTTTGTCTATATTCTACTGCAAGCAGGACTATATTCTTTCCCTCGGCATTCACATCTTTAATTCTTGATGGAAATAATTGCAGAATTTTCTTCACCATTTCTATCACACCATTCTTGGAAGCAATCATTAGGGGTGTCTCTATTGTTACTGTACCAGAAGCTGTTGTTGCCATTGGCTCTGACTCTATCCACCAGCGCCATTCACAGTCCAAATCACAAAATTAGCCTATATTTGCAAGATTATTTGGCATAAAAATATACTGATATATAGTTTTTTCCATAATATATATTCACTTGTATAGTAAATATATGACTAAAATTACAAGAGTGTATATAAAATGAGTACATAAGGAACAATGAGTACACTCCCCCTTGTCTTTGATATACAATCTAGTTTATAGTTTAATTTCTTTGCTGAGGTAAACCTTATATTAAGGATCTGGGGGAATATATATTATAAATGAGAATGGATAGAATTGAATAATAGCTGTTGAGAGAATTGAATCTTGATGACCCGCAGAATCACATCATGTTAATCTATCCTGTCCTAAATATAAAGTATAATTTGTAGTTCAATTTTTTATTAAAGTGGATCTTATATTAAAAATGAGAGGGAATGATAAATCAGCATACCAATGTGAGATTGGTCCAACGATACAAGGGTATTCACCCAAGGGAACTCGAGGGTAACACAATGTCCCTCATTTCGTACATGTAATTTACTCAATACCTTTTCTTTTGTAAACACGAAATTCATAAATTTGTTATAAAACGTTTTTGTTACCACCGTTGCGGGTGAAAATAATAATAATAATAATAATAATAGTAATAGTAATAGTAATAATAATAATAAGGAGACATTACATACAGGTCTCAAGGATGAGAAAGAATCACCCCCAAGTCCCTAAACATAAAAAAAAATAATAATGTGGAGTCCCATGGGAACTCAGTTATATTATTTGTAAATGGGAAAATACCAAATTGTCCTTTCTTATGTGAAGTAAAAATGTATTATTAATATAAACCTCAATTGTTGTTAATCAGGTTGGTTTAGTTGTCAATAACAAACATCTTTGTACTAAGAATAACTGTTACATGAATTAAAAATGTGTTATCAATATAAACCTTGATAGTTGTTAATCCAGCTGATTTAGTTATTAATAAAAAGCTTCTTTGTATTGAGAATAACTGTTGTGTGGATTGAAAATATGTTGCTAATACAAGTTGAGGATTTTATACCTGTCTCAGGTTGGTCCTATGCTTCTTTACCGAATGAGACATAAAAATTTTGTTAAATAGAAATAACTTGGAAACACTCGTTTATATGCTTACCATGGATAAATATTGTTTTTAATTTAACTAAAAAATTTATATAAAAATAAAAATTATTATGTCTACAATCAAAAAATAGAGAACACATTTTCAAGACTTCTATTAACAACACATTTTCAATTCACATAACAGTTATTCTCTGTACAAAGAAGCTTGTTATTGGTAACTAAACTAGTCCAATTAGAAACTATTGATGCTTGTATTAACAATACATTCTTAATTCACGTAACAAAAGACAATTTAGTATTTTCCCTTTTACAAATAATATAACTGAGGTCCTATGGAACTCCATATTAATTTTTTATTTTTAGGGACTTTGTGGTGATTCTTTCTCATCCTTGGGACCTGTATGTAATTTCCTCTAATAATAATGCTTTTATAATTACTATAAAATCTTGGATTATCATGGATCTTTTTACGTACCGTTATCATCATCTTCCGCTTGCAAGGAACTTGAAAACTGCTCAGAGGCGGTTCTCGATATTATTTGTGACATATCTTCATCTGAAGCATGCTGAAGAAGTTCGTTCATTATTTGAAGTGACCATGCATGCTTCTCCTTCATCTTTCTTATTTGATGGAACCATCTCCCTAGGAATATTCATGACCCATATGCAGTAGAGACAAAATGTTTAAAACATTTAGTTTTTAAAACCGATTTAATCATTCGTTGATAAGGATAATTATGCCCAAGGATCAAATTAATGAATTTCCCCCTTCCAAATGACCCGTAATGGCTTAGCCTGATTTTTTCACTGGTAATGATAGTAGATGTAAATATAGATATGAATCATAACCGTGTTCTATATCTTATATATGCATGTTTCATTTAATGAAGTATACATGTATGGTCTTACATGCCCATTAATAATAGCATGGCGTACCTGCTAATACAAGTGCATACTCGAGGGAAGATAGGGGCCATAGCAGGAACAAAGTCAAAAGACTCAGAAGATACAAATTTATATTCAAAGAGCATTCTTCTTCCTCTTCTTCGTCTTCATCATCATCATCACCAGGATCTGCAAATAAGAGTCACAAAATTTATGAGTTGCTTAACATGTATATATGAATAACCCCTTCCTGAACACTAATTATTCACATTAATTGTCTCTTATAATATATTATTGCGGTTAGGAAGAATAATGCTCGTACATCATACTTACTTGAAACATACTTCATCAATGCCTGCATGAGGGCCCAGAGGCATGGTTTGCGTTCACGTTGTTCCAATTCGGATCTCGTCATGGCTTGCATCTTCTCCTTAACTCTAAAAAGCCCTTCCGATTCCCAGGCAAACAATCTTTCGCATGTGAGAATTAGTTAAAATGAACTCATACTAAGGACCATAATAGTAGAGATCATTTCCATATCCACAGTCTCTCTCAGAGTACATCTCAACATACGCTATCTCTTCTATTTATTTAACTGTCCATTTAGTTTAATAGTGTAAATTCGCTAAATATGGTATAATCTACTGTAAGACAAGTCTGACTTTTCATTAGTTTCATTTATAGTGTGTGGGTTTATTAATAATGGAAGGGTCAAAGGGTAAAAATGACCGGAAGTTTTTTCAGAAGAGCGTTGGTTACACAGAAATCGTCGAGGGGGCATTTTGGACCAGGAAGTTTTAAAATGGGGCATTTTGGACCCTGCCGTTAAAAACCCTAACGTTGACCGTCGGCTTTTCAACGGAAAAGTTAGTCAACTTTAACGGATTTTTTAACGGCAGGGTCCAAAATGCCCAATTTTAAAACTTCTAGATCCAAAATGCTCCCTCGATGACTTTCGTGTGACCAACGCTCTTCTGAAAAAACTTCCTGATCATTTTTGCCCCTTAAACTATAATGGAATACAAAAGGCTTACGTGTGCACGCATCATTTTCTTTTCCATACATGAAGAAGCATGCTTGTAAATCATACTTACTTAAAACATACTTGTCGATCAATGCGTGCGTGAGGACCATCATGCATGGTTCGTGTTCATGGTGTTCCAATTCTTCCCTACTCGTGGCCTGCTTCTTCTTCTTAACTCTCAAAAGAACTTCCAGGTTACAAACAAACATGTCACACCCATATTATTATTATTATTATTATTTATTAATATATATATATATATATAAAGTACAATATGCTCCATTTATTTACATATAAAGTACAATAAATGTCAACCAAATTGAACATTATAAAACGACACGTTCAAACGTTGTCATATGAAGCTTGAGATGCATCAGAAGAAAGCAAAGCCTGAAATCACATACATGTGTGTGTGCGTGTGTGTGTGTGTGTGCGCACATATATATAATTCCCTTCACAAACAACATAACTTACAATAAATTGGATGACCAAGGATTGAGAGTTCAGGGAGGGCCGTAGTTTTGAAAGCTGAACGCTTTGATGCTAGGAGATGAAGTGGAGACAACCCTTTCTTGTTGCGCCTCATCATCTCTTTCATATGATCTTTATAAAGATGAACTACTTCTATTGCGACATCTGTACTTAACAGGACTTATCATAAGTATGCTAATCGATGGTATGTGAAAGAATCGAATGTTAGTTTAGATTTACCAAAATGCCCTTCTCCAATTGCACAGTGAAGAATGGTATCATCATTGTCCCTTATACAGTGAGCAAAGTCGGTTGAAGAAACTCCAGGGCTTTCCATATACAGATGATGAAGCCAAAGAAAAGCTTCTTTGTTGCCATAGAGAGCCGCTAGGAAAAGGGGTGTCTCACCAGCGATGTTGCGTCGAGCAATTAAAGAGGGGTCTGCACTACTGATCTTCCTGCACATTTCAACACTCCCCATTGTTGCTGCTAAGTGCAGAGGAGTGTTCTTTCTGTCATTCTCAGCCCCAAGGATAATGCTCATATTCGAACTCTGTTCACCGTCTCCAACCAGTAATGTAACATTGACCTTATTTTTATGAGCTTTCAGAGATGTCTCTTCAAGAACTAAGAAGTCAACCATGTTTGCCACCATTTTCTCTTCCTCATTAGACACAGCCATGTGTAACACTGTGTCTCCTGTTCCCGTTATATTGGCTGTCCGAATAGCCCTCTCTCGCTTGAATGTTTCAAATACTTTTGGCCACTCTCCTCTCCCAACATCTCTTCGCAGTTTCCCCAATTTTTCTTCCACTGCGCCAACAGATGAACCATTATTGCTAGTTGCAGATATCAATTTCAAATGGTATGTTAATTATATATATATAGCTTACAGTAATGGATGTTGGAGAACACCAAAGATGAAAATTACCATACTGGAAATATACACATGACGACATCCATAAAGAAGTTAAATACCAAGTACAAAATATTACTCTGTTTAGTACCAATACACACGTAATTAATATTAAAAATATTCTAACATCCACCGCATTCAAGATTGTTCTCAGGATAATGGACTTACGAAGATGAACCTAAACATAATATGGATCGTGCATCTTACAGCAGAAAGAGAAGAAAAACAACCACCAAGAAGAAGTGAATGATGTGGAAGAAGCAGAGAGCCTTACTAAAGAAATAGCAGAATATATATGAGACTGTACGTCACCCAAAACAAATCTTAAAGAAGCAGAGATGAGTTTGGAGAAGAGAGGGAAACAGAGGTATTATATAGAAAACGAGTAGACCATTCATGCTCCTTGATCTTTCTTCTTCCTGTCCATGAAATCCCAAACGAAAATCGAAGGCAATTTCCATTTGAAACACCGGTCAGCAAAACGCGTAAGAGGCATGGGCCTTAATAGAAAGACTTCCTTTAAGGGTCAATAGACATAGCTCAATAATAACCCAAAAAAGAGATATGTCAGGATATATGGGAATAGCCTCAAAGTCAACAGCTTTGAGAGAGAGAGAGAGAGAGAGAGAGAGAGAGAGAGAGAGAGAGAGTGATGTGGATAGAAGCCTCTCCATTTGTATGCCATTTAGATTTGGTTTCATATAATTTTTTTAATTTTTTGCAGCATTAAACTATTTATATCAAAATTTAGCATTGTGAATTTAATTAATTATTGTTCTATTTATAATTCAACATTTTGATAAAAATTTTATAAAAAAAACAAATTTGAAAGGTTTAAATATTTATCTCATGGTTATAAAATGGGAGTAGAAAGGAAGAGGATAAGAAAGAAAAATGACAAGTTGCGTCAAACAGCCACTGATTTGGGTTTAAAATAAATACAAGAAAGAGCATGGCAACATGGTCATATTATTCCTTGCGCTTTCTCTTTCTTCTCTTCTCTATACGTTTTCATTTTTATTCTCTATAACATTGTGAACATGGCAACATTCATTTGTTATTTTTTTTTCTAATTGTCCTCCTTCCTTCTTTGCCTTCGATTTTTCCTTGTCTTTTCCATTGTTTGTTCTCCTTTCTTTCTTGATTCTCTTTGGACTGGGTGAACCACAGAAATTGCCAATCATTATTTTATCATTATTATTGTAACAAAAGGTTAAATATTTATTTATATAAAAAAACAATTTAGCCCATTAACGTACTACCACCGAAGCTCTATTTTTCCCGCCTTCATCTTTTGACCCACCAACTATGTACCAGTTGAGAGAGACTTATATTACTTTAATATATGACTTGAAATAATTTAATATCCACTTGAAAGTAAATTGTCGGGTGAGAAGAATTTTAACAGGTAATGATCCAAGATGTTTCGATGATAAGACTTATCTAACTACTCCAGTTGTGAATTAAATATATTGACTAGTAAAGGCCAATAGGATGTTAACAAGCAAAGCAAGAGATGCTTTTATATGCCTAATAAATTAGTTGGCAAACGATTATCATACTTCATATTATCCATCTGTGTCAATATCAATACAGAAAACCTTTCTGCCAAAAACAAGAAGGATTAAAATATGAAAACCAATAACTTGGCCTCACAAATTATTGATTTTCATTTTCCTCATGTATCCACGGATGGTAGACTATTGAAGTCCACTCAATTTTCTTTGTTGTAAAGAGTTTGTGTGTGTGTGTGTGTGAGAGTCCAAATTAACAATCACTTGCACACATAAATTAGGAATTAGAAAGCACTGAATTATGGTGTAAAGCAAAATGATGGTAAGATTGTATAAACCTTCAAATCTGGACGAACTTGACGCGCAATGGAGTAAATGCCATTGCCGATTTCTTCTCTTCTAATGAAAGATCAGTTTTGAAAAAATACCCACCTAAGCTACTTAATTAATTTGAGTAGATTAATAACCCAAATAAGATTCATTTTTCATACTATCCAAACAAAGACTTTTAAATATGATCTCTAATCCTTAATACAACAGCTACTTAATTAATTTGAGTAGATTAAAAAATTAATTTATTTATTTATAACATATATATTGGTTTTTCAAAAATACCCTCTTTAATCTTATACATTGAAGCTATCCCTTGAATTTGGAGTGGAAATTATGAATTTGGAAGAAATGTGGTATTAAGTTATAGAAGTAAGTTCTCTGTCTAACTTTTACATTTAGGACCAGAGGTAGTATATAACTTTAAATGAGAGGTTTCAAATTTAAAGTTTGAATCCATCTATCCAAACACTTCCTTAATTCCTTTCCTGATATATTCGTTCCTAAAGCCATAGTAGAAATGGAACTTGAATTATGGATAAGGGATATGTTTAATCTTGCCGTACATTCAAATTAATATATTTTAAACCAATAATTATTAAAAGAAGACTAATAAATTGAAACACTTAAAATTAAATTGAAATGGTTTGTGGTTGGGATATATAGTAATGATCAAGATGAGAATCACGTCATGGATGGGCATAAAAAATGTTCAATAATTGAGAATCGGGTCATGCTCAATTATTATAATATTGGAGAGGAATGTTGACAGGTAGCTGCAATTGAAAATTTGAAATGATAATTGACGAGTTTTGACTGTTGAGCAGCGCCTCTCTTGATAGAGATTAGAGATTGGCATTTGAGTAGTACAAGAAATGCACTTAATTTTGGGGGTTCAAAACTGGAGCATGTTTTCTTTGTTCTAGATCCTTAGGTAACCTTGCATCTAGGGGCAGGACTATGCCAAGTGTGAGACAATTAATGAGGGGCCAAGGAATGCAGGGGCTGTGTGACAACCAAAAGGCGATGACCATCGTTGCCCAATAAATATAATTTGAAAGAGCACTATGCAAAAAAAAAAGAAAGAGCACTATGCAAAAGTTGAGTCTCGATATCATCGAGCATGAAGGAATCAGCAGCAAAAGAGATCGACAAAAATCAATGGAGAATTATCACTACAAGAAAATACGAAGAAAGAGATGAACATGAAGGTCCAAAATGAAGAGCTTACAAAAAGTTTAAATGCTGACTTATTTCCAAGGATTTCATAGCCATTTCATCTTGGCCGCCAAGCGCTCTAGCAGGCGAATAATAACACTAAAAAAAAAAAAAAACTACTTTCAAAGACAATGTGTCATTGATAAATGCTAGCCTTTTCAGTCACCATTAAATGCTAGTCTTTTAGCAATGGCTTTTTTCAATTACTTTCAGTGATGATTTTTTCTATTGTCACTAAAGGCAAGATGCTAAGAACAATTTTTTAATAGCAATTTTCTCATTAACAAAGAATCTAATTTTTAAAAAAATTTAATAATTAACATCTCATACAATTAAATATGTTATTAATGATAATGAAATAAACAATTTAATTAGTTTTCGTTTTCATATGGTTTATGCTTGTGAGGTTTTAGCTACCCACTCTCCCTCCATTTTCATAAGTTGCTTCTAACTCTCTCACTCACATATTTGTATTACTTCATGAATAACAGTAATCAATTAAATAAGTTTCATGGTTAGATTTTTTTCCCATTCACAAAATTTCACAAAGGAATACAAATATGTGAGTGAGAGAGAGAGAGAGAGAGAGAGAGAGAGAGAGAGAGAGGAGGTGGGGGAGGGGAGAGAGGGTGTGTATGGAGGGCGGTGGGAGGGGAGAGATGAAGGAGTGTGTTGGTAGTAATTGAGAGAGAGAAGGGTTTTGAAAAGACTGAGGCATGAGAGAGGGGGAAGAAGAAATTGATGTGCACGCATTTCTAAATCTGATTAAAATAGTAGTGAGAGAGATGAGTGACATATAGGATAGAAATACTTGAGTTGTCAAGATTTGATTAGTCAGACCATGGATGAAGTGGTGCATATGTTTCATGCAAGAATTTCTCAACAAGTTGAGTCTCATCCTCTTGCTTCCTCTCTTTTCCTCCTCCCTCCGTCCCCCCCTCTCTTTGAACTCAACCCTCACGAACCAGCCTTCCATGGCTTTCGTTCATGGATGCAATTAGCTAATTGCACTCCTCATCTCGTCGTGACTTCAAACAGCAGAAGAACAATTACATGTATAGAAACAGCTATCATTAACATTTTTAACAATGATAACGAAAATGTCTCATTTAAAACTTCTAAGTCAAAAATAGCCAATCTAACAATTTTTGTGTGTCTAATACCTATT